>JAKCPI010009378.1:0-47555 GCA_023213315.1 Euborellia annulipes | reverse complement strand
ATTACCAATAAAATTGACAGAGAATAACTTAAGGTGCGCGTCTCGGGGTGCTAATTTTGGGACTTTCCAGCGGCCACAATTTAGAAACTATCGACCTCAAATTTTTTTAAATTAAAGCTATTTAAAATATCTACAACTTATAGAAGCCCTTTTTTTGATTTTCGAAAAAAAAAATTTTTTTTTTTAGATTCATCGCGATAAATAAAAGATATTTAAAAAAAAGGGCTCTATAAGTTGTGATAATGTATAAGCAATCATTGTGTTAAAAAATAATTAATTTTTTGCGCTTTAATTAATTAGCTGGAAAGTCTAGAATGAAATGCAATTTGTCCCTTGTTTTCCTATGGGGAACACTAACGCCATCTCTTGCCGCCTAGAGGAACTCGGTAGTCAAAAGCTTTCTAACGACTTTTCGAGACGCGCATCTTAGATGGAAAGATTATTTTATGATTTTGGAAATTTGGCGTTAATGAAAGAATTTCGACATATTTGTCTTTATTTTATTTAAATTGTATTAAATTTGATTAAAATGATTTGCATTTGTGTTAATTTACTTAGAAATATATCAGATATTTCATATCAAATGTTTCTTAAATTAGAGTATCATTCAGATAGATTAGATCAGATATTATGAAGTAGAAACAAAATGTTGCACTATTTTTGAGGCCCAGTGTATATCCGGTACATTAGGGTGGCCGCAAAAATAAAATTTTTTTAATTTCTTTCAGATTAACCTCCTAAAAGTTGTAAATGATAATGGCAAAGTTTTAACTAAATTTGATCACGTTAACCACATGCCGCATCGGGGTTAAAATTTTGACAAAAGTGCGATTTTATGTAAAAATTCGAAGTTTTTACTTCATAAAACGAAAACAAAGTATCGTAGAAAAATTATTCTTGGTTCATTTCATAGCAAATTTAATTCTCTTGAAGGTTCATAATAACCATTTTTTCATTAAAACTTATAGATTTAATTATATTTACAAATTCAGCATTTCGATTTTGATATATTCGATATTATTGGATAGATTTTGCAGGAAATATCTGAAGTGAATGAAATTTTTACTGGCTCTTTGGGGGTACTCTAGGATGCCTATCCTAAGTTTTCGACCTCGAGGACCTTGTGGGGGCAGGGGAGGGGGAGCAAAAACCTCAAAAATAAAAAAAAAAATCTAATATCGAATGTATATCTATTGATTTTCCACTTATCTTTCAGAAATATATCAAAATCGAAATGCTAATTTGTAAATATCACTAAATCTATAAGTTTTAATGAAAAAATGGTAAAATGAACCTCAAGAGAGTTGAATTTTCTATGAAAGGAGCCAAGATTCATTTTTCTACGATACTTTTTTTTTTATTTTATGAAGTAAAAACTGCGAATTTTTATATAAAATCGCACTTTTTCAAAAATTTTAACCCCGATAAAGTGTTAATTGCTACCTAATTTAGCTAAAACTTTGCCATTATCATTTTTTAGCCAAAAGACAACTTTTAGAGGTTGGCTCGAAAGAAATTAAAAGATTTTGTTTTTTTTGCGGCCACCCCTAATATTCACATATGAGAGGAGGCAATTGGCTAATCCACGGATATGAAGTTTCAAAATTCCAAAAAAACAATAATTTTTAAGAAATAAATTAAAAATAAACATCTGATGATGGTTCAACCGAAACGGTGTGAATTGTCAGTTTCAATCCCGTCATTAAAAATTCTCATTTGACCCATAAAAAAGAAGAGAGAGGGTTTTATTTTCCACTCTTCTTTCCACCCCCACCCCACCCCTGAGCGTGTGGTGTGATGTGCGCTGGCGTCGTCGTCGTCGTCGTCGACGCTGCTACTCCCTCGTTAGGCGAAGGGGGGGGTTGTTTGTTTGTTTGTTAGATAGGCATAGGCCCATTTTATTTGTCTTTGAACGTGCAATGAGCGTAGTGGCATCGCTGCAGGTGGCGGTGGCGATTTGCTGGCTGGTGCTCTTCTTACCCCCTTACACTTTACAATTGCAACCAGAGCGTGTTGGTGATCTCATTTCGGCCTTTTGGCACAACACTTTGCCTCGTTATCCATGTGTCCTCCTACTTGCTTCATCGCACGGTTTGTATTTTCTTCTCTTCCCCTCTCCCTTTTTCATTTATGTTTGGACCCTGTTACGCAATTGTGAGTCAAGCGCCCGGTACCAAGTTTAGTAGAAAAAAACAACATTAAAAGTATTTCCAATTTTAGAATTTGATACTAATTAGATTATATATCATTTTTTTTTGTCAATTAGTGCAAGTAAATACTGTAATTATAGCACAATATTTATAATTACCACCCCTAAAGTGTGGTATATCATTGGAAAAAGGACATCTAAAAAGCTGCTTAAAAGTACACCCTCTTCATCTTCCTACTCACCTTTTATCGCAATTTAAATAGAGTCGAAGAGGTCCCGAATTTTTGATAACTTTAATATGCCATATTTCTTAAACGAGTTGAAATTGGGGCTTTTTCTTAAGGGGCCAGTCTAGAAAAATCGTTAATAACCGATTCAGAAGCTGGTTACTCTACCCGGCAAGAGATGGCGTTAGTCTGCCCATAGGGAAACAGCCTTTTATTCCATTTCCTTTGAAAGGTTCCAGCTAAGTAAAGGCAAAAAATTAATTACTCTTTAATCTAAACTAAAAGATACTAAAAGATATAGAGCGAATTTTAAAAATATACTTTGATTATATCTAAAAAAAAAATTTAAGGTTTATAATCCGAAAATCAAAAAGGGCTTCTATAAGTTGTAGATCATTTAAATAGCTTATAATTAAAAACAAATTGTGGCCCGGCAACCTCTACAAAAATTACCCTTCCGATACGCCGCACCTTAAACGAGTCGACGTATCAGGTCAATGGAGAGTGAGGGTTTAAAAAAAGTGTGTCTGATCAATTAACGTGGAATGATACCATAAGGGTCACGGGTTCAGATCCCAGTTATAGCAATGTCCGACTTGATTTTATTGAAAATATACAGAATTGCCTGGACCTCCAATTTAATGTATATTAATTGGACCCTGTTACGCATTAGTGCGTAACAGAGCGCCATTTAACCGAGATTTGAGAATATAAACATTAAAGATTTCCTGCTTTCATTGGATTATATATAATTTTTTCCTTGTCAATTGTGCATGTAACGTGCCGAGAAATATAAATTTTTTTTTGGACGATATTTCGTCAAAAATACTATTAATTATAGCATTGAAACAGTGATTACGTGCTTAGACTCAATTTTCAAAATTTTCTAAGGGTGCATAAAGCACACTGTGTGCATAACGAGGGTCCAATTAATCAACGATCTATCGTACAGTCTTATATGGCCTGAGTTGCCGAGTTGACTGTAGTGAATGCGGGAAAGAGTGTGAAAAAAGTCGTGAGAATGGAACTCTAATATAAGATGAAATATTTACTGCTGAAATGAAAATCCTCTTCTATTGGATGAATTCAGTGGATCGCAGCCAAACAAATTATTTTCTGTATGTTTAAGATCGTTGTGATTGTGTAATGCCAAGTTAAATTCAATTTGTGGTCCCGTTGATCGTCCGCCGCGATGCATTTGTCCTGAAAAATTTATTATATTATTTTTGATGAAGCTCAGGAACCTTCTTTACAATTTCCAAAAGGATTCGGACCCCCCTTGACCAGTTGCTGTAGGACTTGTTCAGTGGTTCGAGTCATAGAGAGCCATATAGTATAAAATTATCAAACGGTAGGGCTTTAACAATATATACATAGAAATAATTTTATACTGTATGGCTCTCTAGACTTAAACCACTGAACAAGTCCTACAGCAAGTGGACGAAACATTGTCTGGGGTCCGAATCCTATTGGAAATTATTATATTTTATTTATCAGCAGGTGAAAATTGGGAAAAGAAAAAAAATATGGTGTGACTGGTCGCACAGCACACAACTTTCTCTTACCTTCGGTAATCGAAAGTTGTGTTCTGTGCTTGTCACACCAGAATTTTCGTGTCGACATGTATTTAGTTCCCGCCGATATATTAGAATTCAAGATGTAAAACTTTGCATAAGTATGGGAAAATATTTATATTTGGTTACCATGGCAAACATTTCTCCTATCCTCTCTATGAAGTACAAGAGTAAAGTGAGAGCCGATCGCACTCGTCATCAGGACAAAAATGATATCAAGTTGTCAGGTTAGTTGACATGGCAGTGTAGCAACGTGTTTACCAATTTATATTTTCTTGAAAACTCTTTTTACTGTTCCGAGGTCGAATGAACCTGGTTCGACCTCGGAACAGTAAAGAAGAAAATATAAATTGGGAAAAACGTTGCTACACTGCCATGTCAACTAACCTGACAACTTGATATCATTTTTGTCCTGATGAAGAGTGCGATCGGCACTCGAAACGTCGACAAAAAATAGATGGTATGCCACATATCCTCATTTCATAATATCCAGCCATCAAATCAAAATCGTTGGAACGAAAATTGAGAAAATCGAAAAAAAAACTGAAAAAATACATAAATAAAGTACTAGTACTCTTTGACCTATTCTGTTCAAAAGTTTCGTGTTACTTGCCAGGGAGAAGCCTAACTTGAATATCAAATTTCAACCTCGAGGCTCAATTCCTTCATGCTTTAAATTAAACACAGATAGGCAATCCATTTTGAGGGACTTCCATTAATATCTTTACAAATCAAATTTAAATAGAAATGCCTGAACCCACAATAGATAATATTAATCACAACGGTTATCGTCTAAAGTCTTAAATGGCCTGAGTTGCCGAAAAGACTGTGTGAATGTGTGTGTGAGTGTGAATGAGGAAAAAAAAAAAAAAACAAATCAAATTTTTAACGTGAATTTCAAGCAATTCTGGTTATTTTACGATTTTAATTATCACTCTAAATTTTTGTAATCTCAGTCAATAATAACACGCTGGTGTCGAAGAAAATGATCATAAAAGATTTATTGAATTGAACAATAATTTACATTAAATACGATTAGAATAATAAACAAAACAGTAAACAATGGCCTCCATGACGTCGACTCAACAATTACACTACGTGCATCAATATTCTTTTCCTTTTTTTTTACGCTTGTACCATTTTGATAGAAGAGAAATTTGTATGCGTGAATAGTAAATAGAATTTAATCATATATCATTTACCCACTTCAAAATCTATTATTATATGATTAAGTTTTTAAGGGCACACGCAGAGTAAAAGGCAGGCCCGTGTTTCATGATATCTGATAAGATAAAAAGAGAAATGGAGTGGATCTACATAGAAAGGGAAAAGGGTTTTCGAGGGTTATTAAAAAAACGGCGTTTGTATTCTTTACCAGCTTGTTATTAACGTATCAAATTTGTTTTGGTTTTTTTTTTTTTAAAGGACAAAAAACAGAAAATTTATCACGATGAGGCCCTAGTATTGATTATTTTTCATTTGATATCTAGGGAAGGCGTACTCAACACACCTACAAAGATTCCTTGGTACGATGAAGATCGAATCTCTTTATCTCTTTAGGCCGATGAGATCCAATATTCAAATTCAGGGCTTACTTGAGGATTTGTTTACATTAAAGCGCCAATACGGCTAATGATTTTTTTACTATGTCAGTAAACTTTTTAGGGTTTCTTTCTTTATCCATTCTCTTTATTAGCCTAAATATGTGAGCGGATAACCAATTTGGACCAAATATCTCTGAAAATAAAGAAAATATGAAGATGACTTTAACCTATAAAAAAGGTACTTTAACTTACTTATGGTGTTTTTTTCTTGATCAATTATATTTATCATCAAAAAATAACTTGTAGGGATCCCGATTTTTTTAATAAAAAAATCTCAGGATGCGAACAAGGATTTTCTGTGCAGAAGGTTGACACCCTAGACTAGGGCTGGGCGGTTTAACTAGGAGATTTAGAGATTCTAATTATTACTCTCCGTTTCAAGTACTATATGTGTACTTAATTTGAAAAAGATTCATTGAAAATTGTATATTTCTTTAGAACATATATACATACATACATTTTTGGATTTTTGCCATTTCATTTTGAGATCTTCAGCCAAGATGGCTGGCGCGCGATGGCAGCGCCAACTGGCGGACTTTGAAATGTCAAATGGCTGTGGCTGTGGCTGGCCGCCATTAAGGAGAGCAAATAAACAAACAAGTAATTTCAATGAAACATCATAATTTACATATATTCTATTTGTAAATGTAAATCTATAGTGTCTAAAATAACGTTGACCTTTTTTATTTCCCGTTTAAAATTGCACAATCAATTAATTTCCGGATTGTACACACGGACTTTCTCATGACTGTCTTCACGAGAAGTAAGTAAAGAAATAAATAAATTTTATCAAATAAACCATGGCGATCCATCGGCACTGAAATAAAACAAAAAGTAAATTACATGCTATATACTTCCTACAACATACAAAATAATATTACAAAGAAATGTTGGTTTATAGGTTAGCTTGCTTTTTTCTCTTGACAGCAATTATCAACATTCGTTGTTCTAGTTTCCAATTTGCTTGTGGAAATTTATAAAATTTGTGATCACCGTTTTTGCCAGTGTTCCTGCAGTTAACTACGCAGCAGGTTTTGTGACGAATATTTATTTTTATTTTTGCTTAATAATGCACGGATACGTAAATTTCAATAGTAAATAGTGACGGTTAGCGCGCTGAAAGTTCCATCGGTGCCTTTTTAATACAACAAAATGAACAATTGTATAAAAATATCTCAATAAAATGTCATCATATTATAAAAAATAAATAATTTAGGGAGTAGGTAGGGAACAAGCATTTTAGGATCGATAAATTTTTTCATAAATAGATGAAGAAAGTATGAGTGTGGAACCGAAATGCCCTTTCTACGCCTACTTGTCTTATCTGAACTGAATAATCAGTGAATAGAAAAATCGTTTATTTAATAAATGATAAGAATCAAAAGGACTTTAATTCTAAAACATTATTAGCCTTTATTGGAAAATAAATCAAATCATATCAGCGATAAAAAATCTCGTTCTAGAAGACTTTTGTTATATTTAAATAAATAAAAATAAATTAAGCGAATAAAACTCTTCTTTTTTTTCTTTTCAAACATGTCAAGTGGTTTTTTTATTTTTTTTCTTCTCATTGACTGTCTCTTTTGTCAAAGAGAGTAGAATCCCAATAATTATTAATATTTTAAAATAAATACAAAGTGATAACAAAATTTCCTCATCAATTAATTCCTGAATGGAAGTGAACATGGCAACAGTAAATCAAAGTTATAATAATGAAATTGACTTAATATTATTTATTTTGTTGTCTTCTCGAAATCTCACTGATCCTCATCTTCATTATCAGGAATAATATCTAAAAATTAAATTTTGACATCTACGAATTCATTTCTCATTTTTCAAAAAAAAAAAAAAGGATTTTGGTTTATTTAAGGTAAACAATATATAATATAGGTTAAATAAGTTTTTATTGGTTGTTAACATCATAAAAAACAACGTGTTAGGTACATAAATCATTTTTGCAAAATGAAAATCCTGCATTGAAATATTGTATTAATAAAAATAATTTTAAGCTTTTACATCAAATATAAATTTTTTTAGGACATATTTCATAAAAAATACTATTAATTAAAGCATTTGAAACAATATTCCGTTCTTAACTCAATTTTGAATTTTTTGGTCTTTGACACACCATTGCTTAACAGGGTCCATATAGAGAGAAAGTATTGGATTCATGTCAAAAATTCGATGTCGAGATTTTGATGGATATACACGTTTTGAGGTCCCCTGAATCCAAAAAAGTGGTTTTCCCGACATGGCCTGTCTGTGTTCAATTTAAAGCATAAAGGAATTGCGCTAAGAGGTTGAAATTTTATATTTAAGTTAAGCACCCCTCTGGAGATGATTAAGATAATCGAGGGTCATCGAGAAACTTTAGTTAAAAGATTGACAAGAGAAATTTGCTTTGAAAGTTGAATAATAAAATAATTATTTTATAGGATCAATTTCAAGAAGAAATTATATAAATACGATTATGCAACATTTAGCTTATAATTTTGTACCAATTTTTGTCGATCAAGATTTTGACTCTGCTAAAGAAATTCAGGTAAAATTTTAAAAATACAATTTCTTCTATCAATTATTATTATACTAATAGAATAATTTTTTTTTTTTTTTTTAAATTTATTTTTAGCAAGTGTTGCAGCATCAGTGCAATTACACAAGCACATTACTGGTGTTGCTAGGAAGCGAGGCAATAGCCAAGGAATTAAACCGGCTGATGAAAGGGGTAAGTCTAAGCAAAACGTTCTTTCTAAATAATTTGGATACAGCTACTCCTCATTACCATTTCGACCTATAATTCTGGGAATACCCTTGGCTTTCGGACTATTCAACTAAATAAATAAATGAATGAATTAGCCACGATCATTGGAAATTTGATGATTTGAAGAATGTGGTATGAACTGATGAATGGAATCATCGTTTATTTTGTTTCCTACAAACGGCCGAGTTGATGTGTGGAGAACTTACGATCTGCCCTGCCTGCTTCCTACAGTCAAGTATGGGAGAAAATAGATTATGATTTGGGTATTCAGCTGATCCTATTATTCAGATCACTGGCCGGATGAATATCTTGACATCCTCAAGCTTATTATTGCCACACACTTCCATATTAGATAATAATACGCCCATTCACACAGCCAAAAATGTTCAATCTTGGTCCGAGGAGCATCAGGGTATCATCAAACATCTCCCGTGGCCAGCACAATCGCCAGACCTCAACATAATTGTTATGGGAATTTTTGGAGCAGAGAGAGAGGAGCAAAATTCCAGCTCTATCAGGTACAAGAATGGGGTAGCATTCCGTTAGAAGAGAGGTTGTGGCTGGTGATGTGATAATAATGGAGGAATGGAGATATTAGCCAAATTGGAATGATCCAGGTTCAATAAAACTCCCAGAATAAGACGTTTCGGCCTGAATTTATTTGGCCATCTTCAGTTATTGGGAATTATACACATGTGCAAGTGCACATGTGATCAAACCGGGATTTGTCAATAATAAAATTTTTCCGCTTCATACAAAATTATATGGCTTCTGTGCCCAAGCTCAGAGATAAAATGAAAATTTATATAAAATTTAAAATATAATATAAAATATAATAAAATTTATCTCTGAGCTTGGGCACAGAAGCCATATAATTTTGTATGAAGCGGAAAAATTTTATTATTGACAAATCCCGGTTTGATCACATGTGCACTTGCATGTGTATAATTCCCAATAACTGAAGATGGCCAAATAATCCGGCCGAATTCTCTTGTGAGGGGTTTTGAATTTACTGATCATTCCCATTTGGGTAAATTTTCCATTTCTCCATTATTAATGATTATTAATAAATAAATATTGTCAAGTGTTCATATTATTTTGTCGATTACCAGTATGTCATCTCTGCAATCTAACAAAAGAAACGACGACGGAACACATCATATGGGAAACAGAAAGGAAAAGAGGCGCGAATAATGAATATGATAGTGTCTCATTTTCTATGATAAATGACTATTTCGGATTCCTTTCTTTATCCATTCTCTATATTAGCCTAAATAAGAGGGCGGAAAGCCAATTTGGACCAATTATCTCTAAAAATAACAAAAATTTGGAAGAAATATGAAGATGAATTTAACATTTAAAAAAGGTATTTTAACTTACTTTTTCCGAGTTTAAAATATAGTAGAAAAATTCTTAAAAAATGTTTGTTTATTTACACTAGAATATTGAAGCACACTTCATGTTAGTTAAAAAAAAGTCAAAGAAATCAACAAAGAATATAAAAAAGCTAATTTTAATGATAATTTTACAAGTTCCTTTCATCTACATGTTGAACATTTTTTTAATCTAAAACAGAACCGACCTTAATTAACCGAAGGTCTCTAGCCGCATCCGGCGGCTCTCGGACAAGGGATCCCTCCAATTTCCGCATCTGGATCCCCGAAAAAATACCTTATAAATAATATTGAATAGCGAAGAGATTTAGGTTGATTAACAACAAGTTAGCTTCAATGCCGTTAATGGCAGACAAATAAACAAACATTTTTTAAGAATTTTTCTACTATATTTAATATTCAAGTAATCACAACCAAAATAGCTCAATTACAGTTCATTTAGCTGATAAATACAATGGATCAAGGAAAAAGTAAGTTAAAATACCTTTTATATAGGTTAAAGTCATTTTCACATTTTTTTCTATATTTCCCTTATTTTAAGAGATATTTGGTCCAAATTGGCTTTCCGCGCTCTTATTTAGGCTAATAAAGAGAATGGATAAAGAAAGGAATCCGAAAAAGTCATTTATCATAGATAACGAGACACTATCATATTCTTTATGTTAGCCGGAAAAGAACATGGTCACAGTTCAAATACAAATATACAAAATTCTTTGTGTTCTTGAGCGTTCAGTCATTTTCCATTATTCTTGCCAACCGGCCCTGAAGATGTCCTAAACAAGGGGCCGAAATGTCAATCTGCTAAAATAATATTAAAGTTATTTTATTGAGTAAACGTAATAGATAAGTTTAGATAAAAAAAAAAAAAAAAAAATTATAAGAGATAATTAACAATGGCATTATTTGTAAGTCTATTATCTGAAATTTACTTTTCTTTCTTTACTTAATAAAATATACTTTCGGGGGAAATAAGTCAGTTAAAGTCAATATTTTGTATGATATAATAATATCCCGTTGTTTATCGACTTTGGTTCATTTTTTTTTTTTTTTTTCTTTTTACTTTAATCAATTGAAGGTCTTGAATAAATGCAAATATTTTTTTTTTTTTAACATACTTATAAATAACGAGGGGATCATTAATCACCTTAAACGATTAGAGTATTCATTAAGAACAGAACAAATATACAAAAAAAAAACTAATTATGATGGGGCCAATCGAAACAATCCGGGATTTCCAGCCTACCGCAACGGCAAATAAAATAATCAAAAACATGTGTTTACTTTCTGATTAGTTAAACGCCAAGCATTATTTATTTATTCATTTATGCGTTGCTCATATCATACCCTTCGGGCAACTGTTTTTTTTTTTTTTTTTTGTCATCTTCCCTGTCGATCCTCTTGATCACCTCCACCGTCTCCCTGTTTATCGGTTCCTCCAATCTTCTCCACCGTCCCTTTATTTTCTTGATCCTCTTGATCACCTCCACCGCCTCCCTGTTTATCGGTTCCTCCAATCTTCTCCACCATCCCCCCCCCTTATCTTCTTTCCTATTTCCCTTGGAAGCCTCTGCACTCTTCTGCATGCCCCGCCGTTTCCCTCCCTCATTTGCAGCCCCTGTACGATGTTCCTACTCTCCCCCTCCAGGCCTCTCCAAATGCTTCCGCATTTCGCTCTTCTTCTTTTTCTTCCTTGCCAATATCGCTGCCTTATCATGTCCTTCTTTATAATATGGGATTGTCGATCTTCGTCCAATCTCTCTGTTTATTTCCCTCCACTTCCGTCCTCTCCGGCTCCTTCTTCCTGGTCCAGTCCATGTTTCTTCCTATTCTTCTCCTCTTTTCATTTCTGTTTTCCACTCCTCTCAATGTTTCTCTTAGACACTCCCTCGGTATCTGCTTCTTTAGTATTCTATTCACATACTTTAGTGTTTTCTTCAGCGCCACCGATTGCATTCTTAAGGCCAATTTCCACTAGGTCGTGCCGTCGGCCTTAATCACTCAAACGGACTTGCTATTTACATAGCATTGGAGAGCGGTAGACGGCACGGCACGTCTTGTGGAAATGGAAACGTCCTCTCCAAAGCTATTTAAATAGCAAGTCTGTTTGAGTGATTGCAGCATCGCACGGCAGAGGCACGATCTTTTTTTTTTTTTCCCAGAGGCACGACCTAGTGGAAATTGACCTTTACTCTCCCCATTTCCATCCTTCATATGTCGTTCTTCATACTCCCATAATCATTTTCATATAGCTTGTAAACGCCAAGCATTAAATAGATGCTATTCACTAGAGAGACATCGATCTTCTCCAAAATATTATCATTTGACATTAAATTGAGCTTTTGGAAAATATATAAAAAAAAAAAAAAAAACTTTATACATATATTTAAGAATGATTACTTATTCGAATAAAAAATGCACCCTTTGAATAAGAAATTATATTAATTTGAAATCAATAAAATATTTCGTTTTCAAAAGAGATCTAATGATTATTATTATTATAAAAAGGTAATTTAGTAAATTCTTTATAGAAACGAAATGAAATCAAATTCTACAGGTTGGTTGAAAAGTAATTTATTGACACAGAGGAAAATAAAAAACAAATTATGATTCTTTAATTTGCTGCCCTCGCCAACCAGGTTTAAATAAAGAATCTTCTTCTCGGTCCTTTTGTGGCCAAGTGGATAGATTGTTGTGGTCCTCACCAGAGTACATCTTTTCGGAAGGTGCCTTTGTGGACGTCGGCCTCTATTACGAGCTCCTCCAAGGTGACCGAAATATGCCAGCATCATTCTTGTCGACAATATTTTTTCTTCAGAATTGATGCATTCGTCCTGTAGGCGGTACATTAAAATGCGAGAGCACCACATCTATGCTCATTTGGACGATGTGGCCATGGGAAAAATTAACGAGTTGACAAGCTTTAGCTTTAATGAAGAAAACCTCACCGCGTTGGCGAGAGTAGCTGTAGTAAATTTAAGCATCATAATAGAAAATTCTTCGGTTCCAGAATTGAATATCTAATCTTTAAATTTCAAGGCATCAATCAACTAGTCGGTGGATGGAATCCAAACAAAATTGTCTTGTCAAAGATAGTCAGTGGTGTCATTTAGAAAGGAAGGGGCATTTGAAAGCGTTGGTCACGCTCATTTAAAAAAAAAAGTGACATTCTTGGCTAATTCTTAATAAAAAATTATTTAGTGTTTTGGTGGTCAAATATGTATAACCACCTCTGATGATTATTTGAAAATTGTTAAAAGAAATAATAGTGGCTAAATCCCCCGATCTATAGCCTATATAAATTTCAAATCAATAAGAAGTTGAAACGTAGCTGTGATATTCGATGAATGAAATGGAAGAGGGAGGGGCTCCACTAATCAATTAATGAACTTCTACTAAAAGAACTCTCAATGAAAATTAGAAATGTTTTGGCTAGAATTATATATAGATATATATATTTATCGCCATCATATTCGATATCTTATGTAAGAATGCTCGAAAATGACTGTAGATGGCGATATATCTCTAATTTCCGAGAGGATGTGGCGTGCCAAGTTGTTTAAATAAGGGAAGGTGTATGCTTGTTTCTTGGCAATGAGAAAAATAACTTTTAGAGTGTTTTCTCCGAATATTTCGAAGGCATTTATTAGCACTTTTTCATCAGCGGCTGTTACAAAAGGAAAAATAATTAGAGTGAGTTTAAGCAAATTGAAATATAAAAAATTTTTTTAAAATAATATTATTGTCATACCTCACTCTAATAACACCACAGACAAGTTATAATTTCGGAGCGAAACGTTAGATTGGCAGGTCTATGCATTACAACCAGCTGTCTCGAGCAATAAGGCGTCAATAACAAATAATTTTTAATTATATCAAATAGGTGGCTCAAATCAAACAACCCGAGGTCAATTTTTTAAGAATTTAGCAATGCCTTTATGTCATCCGACAGGCCTTGAGTATCCACTTTGTAATGTTTTATATTTCAATTTGCTTAAACTCACTCTAATTATTTTTTCTTTTGTAACAGCCACTGATGAAGAAGTGCTAATAAATGCCTTCGAAATATTCGGAGAAAACACTCTAAAAGTTATTTTTCTCATTGCCAAGAAACAAGCATACACCTTCCCTTATATATCTCTAATTTTTATTGATTTTTAGTAAGGATTAAGTCAAATGAAAGGGTGGATAATATAGCGTGAAGTGCTACTAAAGACAATTCAACTGAGGTCAAGGAGATTCTTCCAACTGACTTGGTGAATTTTTGTGCACGTAAAATAAGATCTAGATGGCAAGAGCTATTTTTTTGTAAAATATACATTTTATATGAAGATTTTGGAAAAAATACCACCAAGACGTTGGTATTATAGTTTTGAATTGGTCGAGGAAACATATTGTCACCATTTCAAGACTAAGGATGAACCACCACTGCCTCAGATCTCATCTTGCCAAAATCGGATGTGCTGAGGATGGAATATGTGAAAAGTGTTCTCTCGGTAGACTCGAAGACACCAATCATGTACTTTTCGAATGTCCCGCGCACCAAAATCGAAGTGAATTTTACCATCAATTAGTAGAGAACGAAGTGCCTCTTCCGACGAGTATAGTTTGCTTGCTCCAATAATTTTATTGTCAATAATTAATTTTCTAGAATTTAACAATATTAGCATTTAAGTTGTGAATTTTGTGATACAAGTATATTAATGAATTTCCGTTTATTGCAGTTGAAATTATTGGAGAACAAAGTGACGTGGCTCCTTTTCCTTGATGATGAGGGATCTTCGAAAGACGACCTCTGGCTCGAGTCTTCGTTGAATGATCAACGTCTGGGTTCAAGAGCTGATGCCATTCTCTGGGTAATCGAACAGACATCCACAAATGAGAATTTCCTTCTCTGGGAGGTGATCCGCTATGTGCAGGGAGATCCCTTAGGATGGCGGCTGCAAAGTAAATGGCAAGAGCAATCAGGCTTTGGAAACAATATAATCCCTATGCAGGGAGGTAAACTCAGTACAGTCGAAATCACAGCGGTCATTTTCAATGTGAGTAATCATCTCTACGTTCTATTCTAATATTGAATGCAATCTTAATAACGATGAAAGCATTTTATTTTATTTTTCAAAGCTAGCGGCGTCTGGACCCCTTTCCAGCTTTTCTTGATTATGAATATTGATTCCCTCTATTCCAGTTAAGAGTACGCTTATTTTTGTTAATCATTAACTGATTAATTAAACTTAGAAAATCAAGAATTTATTTCCTTCTTTAAACTTATGAGTTTATATTAGGAAATACCCATCAAAACTTCTTATTTTAAAGAAGAAATCTTAATTTTTTATATAAAATCATTGAAATGATACAAGTGCAATGTATTGTCGCAATTTTAAACGCCATGAATTCATCTGGGATGTACGTAACAATTTTTACTAATCTTGGATCTTGTGATTGAAGGGTGATTTTTTAGGCTTTGTCTGTTGGGATCTGAGGCAATGTATATTATTAGACTTTTGAAGGATGAAACTATGTTTTACAAATATTTCGGCCACCAGGGCCCTATTTCATAAAGCTGACAATGACAGGTGACAGGTGACAATTTGTCAATTTGTCGAATACCTGTTTCATAAAAATCCGCTCTTGACTTAATTGCCAAGTAAAAAAATGACATTTTTGTAAAATTGTCATGACAATTTGTCACTTTTTGGTTTCATAAAATTTCTAGGCTGATAAGTGAATTTTGACAATTTGTCACGAATAATTTGACACTTTTTGTTTTTGTAACGATAATTGTCGGGACAATTTTTATTTTTGTTTGACAATTGTAGAAAAATTCTGACAGGCATTAAAAGCTGTGTTGTATAGGCCTAACCTAGAATATATTCACATTTATTTACATCGAATTTATTAAAAGGAAATAATATTAAAGTTATATCATATAATGCTTATTTTTTTTTTTTTTTTTAAAAACATTCACACATTTTTCTCATTCACACTCACATTCACACAGTCTTTTCGGCAACTGAGGCCATTTAAGACTTTTTACGATAATCACTATGTTTAATATATCAATTGGTGGGTCCAGGCATTTTTATTTAAGTCATTTGGTATCCAAATGCCTTAAATAAAATTATCGGACTGCCTGGGGTCCGAACCCGAGACGTTCGGTATAGAAGGTAGGCACGCTACCAACTACTCCAAGCCCCTTGGGCTAATGCTTATTTAAAAAAATAATCTAATTTGCAACAATGCTTTGTTTATTTGGTAATATAAAATTTAATTAAAATATTTATAAATTAAATAAATGAAAATAAGCCTGAACTAAATAGGATGTCGATTATTTTTTTCTATGAAAGGTAACTTTTTCGTTTTTTTTCTCTCTCCATTCTTTTTGTTAGACAAAAATAGAGGTGGCAAAGATAATTTAATTCAGATTTATATAAAAATAACGAAAATATATAGAAGAAATATGAAGGTGACATGAATCTATATATATATTTTATTTATTCAAAAACTAGGCCTATATTTTACTTAAAAAATAAAAATGAGCAGTCAAGGGGAAGGAAGTAAAAAGTGACAAATTTGTATTAACTGACAATTTTTTTATGAAACGTGTTGACAATCGTTGTAATTGAACTGCTTTTTAGCAGTTGACAATAAAATAATTATCATAGTGTAAGCTTGACAATTTATGTCAATTTTTGACAATTGTCGCATTGTCAATCTTTATGAAATAGGGCCCTGGCCATCCTCAATTCTGTTTAGACATTTTTTGTTAAACGAGAGAAATATTTTCAACTATAATAATGTTGGCAGAGTGACTGTAGTGTATTCGTAATTGTAAAATGTATATCACAGATCATACAATCAAGATTGGACAGCTCCAGGTTAAAAATTGTTTATAAGTTTAGCGCCATCGCATACGCGTGTCGAGCTATTCATTTTGCGCGCGAGAGAAGATATTAGCTTCTCGTGCCTAAGGTCCCGCGTTCGCTTCCCGTCCCAAGCGAGAAAAATTTATTTCATTTGAATTGACTACTAATCATTTGAAATTAATAGGGATGGGATCTAAATGGCCTTAGATGCCGAAAAAGACCTTAAATAAAAAAAAAAAAAAAAAAAACTGCGCACGAAAAATTTAATTTGTTTCAAATACTGGTGTGACTAGTTGCACAGGAAAAATCTCGTCCATATTGAATATGTACATCAATATTTAAAAATCAAAAACTATTAATCATGGTTTAATTTGATGTGCAAAAATAACCTAAAAAACAATTTTTAAAAATTGGTCAGCACACGGTAATGGCTTGTCATTATTATTTCTTAGTTTTTCGTTGCACAGACGAATAAAATATTATAACATGAATATTTTTTTTTTTTTTAATGAAATAATTAAGAACTTCTTTCTTTCCCATTTTAAAAATACGTAGGGCATATAGAATGCGAAGGGCAATAATTGCCTGTGAATAATTGAGTAGGGTTACAAATTTATTTTATTTAAATTGATAATGTTAATGTTAATGGAACGAACTCCACAGAATAAATTTTTAACTAGACTAGTATTGCCATCTAGCCACATGTCAGATAACTAAAAACTTAAAAACATTATACAGATATTTAACAATAGAAAATAAACTTAGACCATTTTCAAAATAAACGGTCCATATATGGACCCTGTTATGCAATAGTGTGTCAAGCGCCAAAAAATTAAAAATTGAGTTAAGCACGGAATATTGTTTCAAATGCTATAATTAATAGAATTTTTTATGAAATATGTCCTAAAAAAATTTATATTTAATGTTACTTGAAAAGTTGACAAAAAAAATTATATATAATCCAATGAAAACAAAAAAACGTTAATTTTCTCAAAACTCGGTAGATGGCGTTTGACACACTAATGCGTAACAGGGTCCATATATAGGGGAGAGGGCGGGACATTGGGACACGAGGCACATTGGGACATTCGAATTTTAGCTCTACTAAATATAAAGTTTGAGTTGTTCTCTTTGACCGTTAGGGTGCATTAAGTACCCATTTTATTAATAAAAAATTTTCTATAATAAAATGGGCACATTTAGTAGAGCTAAAATTCGAATGTCCGAATGTTCCAATGTGCCTCGTGTCCCAATGTCCCGCCCTCTCCCCTATATATAAAAGTATAGCCGTGTATTTAAAAGCAAGAGTTGCATAAAAGAATACTGATTGCAAGTTCAAAGTCATTGAAAAGGAAAAAGATCTCGTCATGGAGATAATTGACACTCAATGCTTGATAGTGAATGACATATTTTCTCCTCTTGAATGCACTTTCCTTTTTTCTTTTCATTCATTTAATAACCAGAAAATGGCATGGCCTTTCTTTGGCTGATGTTCGCATCTGAAAGAACAAATACAAATTAGACTTACTAATCAACATATATTGGAATATAAAATAAAAATTTGTAATTTTGCCTTAAGTAGCGTCATTCAAAAAAAAAATTGTCATACCAACCAGTACTAAAACGTCTTGAAACCTTTCCGAATGTCGTGCAAAGAAACATTTTCAGTTTTGGTTTGCATGCTATCTCACTTACCTACTATCTGAAGATTCAAATCAAAGAGATTGGCTTTTTGAGGCGCGCAGAATTTCTCAAAATCAGTATCAATTCCATCTTCTTCTGAATCACTTGAGCTTGATTCATAAAATGGTGGATTTACACCTGTAATCGAAAAAGATACCGTATAATTTTCTTTTCTTAATTTCCATTTCATAATTTTCTTTTCGATGACGGTTTTCTTTCATAATACTGTATAGCAAAAGCAAATGAGCAGAATCTTCAATCAAATGCATTATCTTGCTTTTGAACTATATAATATTCTATTTTAAAGATAAGGGATAAAATATATGTAAATATAAAGATAGGGAATGATTTTAGCGTTCGATAAGTAAGATTAATAGATAAAAATTCGGCTCGAAGGACCAGAAATTCAGACTGTTTGTTAAGAAGATGCTTTTCTCTACCTTTGATTGGTGTTCGCTGCTAGCCCCGGGGTGTCGATTTCAAAAAAGTACTTGTTGAGAAAGTGTGTGCGAAGATTTCTGATTTCACTATATCGAAAAATATTTTTATTTTTTTTTATTCAGACACACGTCCCATGCGGCGTGCACTGGTCCCTCTCCCACTCATAAGGGGAGCATCATTTCCTTAACAATAGTTACACCTATACAGGGTGCGGAAAAAGTTCCCGCAATTTTTTCAGATATTTCAACAGCACATTAATAATGCATAAAACAACAATACCATTTAATTTAAAGAATAATAACATTTATTAGTTCGCTAACTGTAACAGCAAACAAAAAAATTTACAACAGATGTTCAAAATTGCCACCATCGGCCTCAATACATTTAGGAAGTCGCTTGCGAAGATTGCCGACGATGCTCGCACACTCATCCACCGTAATCTCGTCCCAGGCATGCGTCAAAGCCATCTTCAGTGCGTTAACGGTGGCGTATCGTGTAGCCGAGACTTTTTTGCTCCAGAATGGACCACACCGAGTAGTCCATCGGGTTGAGATCCGGCGAGTTAGGCGGCCAAACGTCTTTGCCTCAAAAGCCCGGAAACAGCTCTTCGCAGACGGCAATTGTTGATTTGGCGGAATGCGCCGGCGCCCAGTCCTGTTGAAGCGTAATTCCATCGGTGCCAAAGTGCGCCGTTGCCCACGGCTTCAGTACGTCGCGGAGGACTCGCTGCTGGTAGCTGGCGGCGTTGATTTTGACGTTTCGCTCGATGAAAACCAGCGGCGTCTTCCTGGTGGCGCAGATCACAGCTCACACCATCACCGAGGCTGGAAAATGGCTGCGCGGTCTTCTGCTGACCCTTCCTGAGGAGTTGGCGGAAGTTCTGGCGGTTGTGGAGCGGCTCAACTGTGAAAATCTTCTCGTCTGTGAAGAGAACATTGTTCAAACGAGCACCGGCGAGCAGACGAAGCATTCGACGGGCTTTCTGGAACCGGTTCGCCTTCATCCTTTCGTTCAGGAAATGGACGCTAGCTATCTTGTAACTGTGAAGTCCCAGCTTCTTCTTGACGATGTGTCGGATGCTTTTTTGATCAACGCCGAGCTCTCTCGCCATCTTCCGCTTCGAACGCTCCGGATTGCGTTGAATTTTGCACCGAACCTTCTGAATGTTCTCCGGAGTGGTCGCGGTGGTTGGACGGCCGCTTCGAGGACGGTCCGCGATCCCGCCTGTCTCCTTGAACCGTTTCACGGCATCATAGACAGTCCTTTGCTTGAAGCCGGTCGTTCGAACAATGTCGGCTGTCTTCATTCCCACCTTGTGCAACTCAACAACTGTGAAACGTTGATTTCCACGATTCATAACTCAAACACTACTGAAAATAAACAAATGAATAACACAGTTTCTTAACGGAAATTTCACAAGGAATTCGATAAAATAATCAGAAATAAAAAAAAATACAATGACATAGCCGAAATGGCGCAAAAACAAAATTGCGGGAACTTTTTCCGCACCCTGTATATGTATAACCTTTCTAAATATATATATTTTCTTTTTGAATTAAAGATATATAATAGTTCAATGAGTCAGAGAGACATGCACAACATAACTTTCAAAATAAGTTCATTTCCAATGACCTTGCGTTCCATTGAACAAAATTTGTATATTTGGGGTGTTTATTTTATGTCGAATATTTGAACAAGGAGAGTTGACTTGTGGAGAAAATATGATGGCATTGTCTAAAATCGGGAAATAATCAATATCCTAATCATTTAAAACCCCATTTTGTTGAAAAAATAACTGAATACTCATCGCTATGCATTGGGCTGATGTTGATTTCATTTGAAGGTGTAAAATTTATTCTCTTGAACAAAGGACAAACATGAATCTTATTTAGATGAATAAATTTCTGCTTAATAACGGTAATTTCCATATCTGCTTGATCTACTACTCTAACTTTGTACGAGATGGAACCATTCCAAAGTTAAAATCTGTTTAATGAAACTTATTAATCCTTTAGAACCCAATTAACATTTTCCACTTCTCGGATTCATAATAAATATGGTAGCAATTGCTCCCTGAAATAATTAATTCTATCATGCTGAAGTTTATAGCGTCTATACCTAATTATCGACTATTTTTCCTTAGGTTCTTCCAAGAAATCGACCTCACCAAATTGTGCTTCTCTTCTTATTCAGTTGTTTTGCCTGTCTCATGAGTAATTTCATAATTGGCAATAAAATAAACAGGTTTATGGTACAAAAAGTATGTTTCATACACTCGAGTATCGAAAAGTGGGCTAATCTTTACTATAAAGTTCGCTCCCAGAGAGCGCTGACGTGCTTTACTCACGATTCTCTCGTTCCCCACTTTGTGATTCGTTCTTTGAATTTAATTTTAAAATCGCCTTGATAATATTCAACATATAACATATACCTGAGGCAAAAATAAACAAAAAACAGAAAAAAAAATAAAAATAAAAATATTCAACATAACATGCTTTGGAAAAAAAATTGTTTATAATTAGAGAAGGAGGCCGAGAGCGAGGATAATATTTTAAAGAACTTGCAGGGATCCCTTGTCCGAGACCTTCGGTAATTAAGGTCGGTTCTCTTTTAGATTAAAAAATGTTCATCAAGAAAATTAAAAAAAAAAAACATGCATATTAAAGAAAAGAACTAAAGAATCGTGAACGAGGTAAAGGAGCTAAAAAGAACTAGTCAATTGTAATACAGCGCTCTCTGGTGGGAGCGAACTTTATAGTAAAGATTAACCTCGAAGTGTTTGCAAATATTACATCAATGTGTTTAAGTTTGTTGTTGAAATGTCGTAATGGCATACGTCTTCCAAACTTAGTGGGGGTGTACTATACTTTTCGAATAAATCCTCCTTATACTCTTCTGTAGAATCTTCATTAGGGTGTCACACTCCTATATTTGTCTTTATTCTTCTGGCTCTTTCTTGTATTTAAATAGATCATCTTACGACTACTACACTTTGATAATGGTATCGAAAACGCAGGGGTAGGGTGCTTCAGGTTTCTGTTGAGAAAGGCATTTGCAATTGTTCTATCTTTGATGCTTTATTCCCTTTTTTTGCATCAGATGCTGCATCACGTAATAATTTTGACAACTCATTGTCTACTTTACTAACATTTTTAATTATGTAAGAAGCAATTCCATATTCTTCTATAACATACTCAAAGAGTTTGAAAATATTTTTATTGTATCCTTTGATGATCCTTGATAGTGACCTTTAATCTTCTTCATTCATATTTAAAAGATTATGTATATCTTTAAATATCACGTCCTCTCGATTCTTTGAATAATGCATCATTTGTTTCCGTATTGCTGACAACTGTTTTTTGTGTGATTCGTTAATTTCATCAACAGCAAGAGGTTCTAAAATTATTGTTCTAGGCATAATTGGTATTGGAATATTAAATCTACCCAGGGTATTTGTAGCTGTATGTAGTATTCGTTTCCTTTGTATTCACAAGTAATAAATTCATCAATAAAATCAATGCAAGCTTGAATAGCTTGAATTTGAATTTAACGAATCATATTCTGGAGGAATTTTAACCCATGAGTTACGAGGAGATGCTCTTTGTTGAAACTCATAAGAATTTTTAAAAATGTATTTTCCAAATATGAATCGATCTTCTTTCAAAAACATTAACTTGAAGTTGAAATATCTTGCACATATAACAGGATCATTTTAAAATAAATGTTTTCTGATAATCATTTAAGGCATTTGCTCCTTTCAAGGTTGCGCACGAAAAATTTAATTTGTTTCAAATACTGATGTGACTAGTTGCACAGGAAAAATCTCGTCCGTATTGAATTTTTGATATGTGCATCAATATTTAAAAATCTAAAACTATTAATCATGGTTTAATTTAATGTGCAAAAATAACCTAAGAAACAATTTTTAAAAATTGGTCAACACACACGGTAATGGCTTGTCATTATTATTTCTTAGTTTTTCGTTGCATAGACGAATAAAATATAACATGCATAATTTGTTTAATGAAATAATTAAGAACTTACTTCTTTCTTTTCCATTGTAAAAACACGTAGGGCATATAGAATGCGAAAGGCGTGTGAATAATTGAGGAGGGTTACAATTTTAACTTAAATCAAATTTATAATGTTTTTTTTTTTTTATTTGTTATTAAACTCATGAAAAAATGTTATTTTGTTGGAACGAACTCTACAGGATAAATTTTTAACTAGTCTAGTATTGCCATCTAGCCACATGTCAGATAACTAAAAACTTATAAACATTCTTCCCATAGAGCTGTCCCCTCCCATGGATTAGACAAGGGAAAAACAATAACATAAACACATAAACTGAAGCAAAGAATATAACAACAAAAGACAACCAACAACAATAATATAACATTCCTCCCCGCTTATGAAGCTCTTTCATGTCATAGTCCAGCAGATGTTTGGGCAATTTGGTCTCAAATCTCCTGCTACTCTCTGAAGTGGCTCCGCAGTTGTTGTCGGCCCAGCCACCATTTTGCCGGTACCGTTGGCCGATCCAGGAAGCCAAGGTAGCTGATTTGGCGCGGGTATCGCTGGCCGATATAACACAAGCTTGAATAGAATTTAAATTTAAATCTGATGAATCTTAAATAATTCAGGCCATTTGGTTTCTCCTGCAGAAATTGTTAAAATTGTTGCATTGTCTAATTGTTATCATTAACTCTTTTTTTTGGGGATGGTGACGATGTAATCTGCTTCAAGATCTTATATCCTTTTTTATCAAATTATCAAGATTATTTTTATCAAGTGTGTCCTTCACTTTCATTCCTGCAGTAGTTTTAGTTTTTCGCAAAGATACTTGTTAAGCATCTCATTTCTAATTTCTTTTTGGCCATAAATAACAATCTTGCTGTCTCTGTGTAACTAAATTTGGATGGGGTATTAAGTTTTTGCCCGCAATATACCTGTATTTTAGGGAAATAATTCGTCTATGTCACTTATCGCATGCTAGGGCACTGGCGACCTGACTTGTCCGGGAGCAATCACTTTTAAACAGGTTGAATAAAGGATAATATATAAATAAATAAACAGTAAATTAATATAAATCAATTTATTTTTTATTTAATACTCCATTTGAATAATTTATATGGTTTTGCTTTCCTTCAATTTTTTTTTTCTTCATTTTTGCCAGGTTTTACCCCCGATGTACCAGCTACAGGGTCAGCTGTTCAGCAGCAGCTTCATCTGTAGCTGATGGTTTTGATTGTTGGTCTTTATAATAAATATTGATAGAATTATTTTTTTAAATTATATTTTCATTTTTAGATATTTCTGAAATCAGGGCTTCTACCTGCACGCCCCCTCCCTCCTCGGCCCCGCCAACCATGAAGGAGAAAGGTGTTCTATGAGTTTCAAAATTCTAAAAAAAAGATCATAACAAAAAAATAATATTTTAGAAAGTTAAATACAAATTTTTGTTGTTAATTTTATTATTGCTTCTTTTATAACTGTTTGATGTTCTAAGCAATTTAGATAATGAAAATTACATTGCCGAAAAATTTCTTCACCAAGCAAAGAAGAAACATTCAAAATCTAGATAAAAGATACTAGGAAAGAAAATATTTGTTAATTTTACAATTTGTTCGATAGACTCTACGAGAGCTTCAGAAGGATAATTCAATGAGTTAATTGTCATAATCTTTAAGTGAAATCAACAAGTGGCAAGATGTAGAATTAGGTCTAGATGTGAAGCAAGATCGGCAGATATCTCAATCTTCTTTTTTAAGTATTCTCCCTGCAATAAAACCTGAAACATACGTCACTGGTTGAATTTCAAATCTGTTTGGGTTTTAAATTAAGGCCACTTCACACGGAGGGTTTTCTTGTTATATCGCATGCGTTACGACGTCATTTATGACCCTAGCGTCTGATTGCATGCGTTTTTGGCTAATACAGCATGTTCTATTTTTTCGCATACAATTTTCCAAATGCATGCGTCGACCAATCACAGAGTCGGATTTTTCACGTCATCCAACATGGCTGACTTTAACCAAAAAGTGAGGTTATTTGATTTTGACAGCTTACGTTTTATCCAAACAGACGAACAAGCTTCGGCTTCGCTGGCTGCACGTCTCGTGTGAGTGCATAACACTACTGGCTCAATTTGCAGTGACGTCAAATTGACGTCACTGCAACATGAAAACTCTCCGTGTGAAGTGGCCTTTAGTCTAACTTCTGATAGTTCGGTTGTTTTTGGCTTGTTATTTTTTTGGATGAAAGATCTTAGGTCATCCAAAAATCTGTCATTATCTTCTTCGCAATTTCTTCGACCTTTTCCTTTGGTTATCATATTATTTATGACAACCGTTTTAAGAGCTGAAATAAATTGTTGACATGTTGGTTTAGTATTTGCATAGCCATGAAGACGTATAGAACCAAACAAATTTGTCTGGTATTTAAATATTCAAACCTCATGCCTTTAAATTTATTCCAGATCAATTCTAGACATTGAATATTTGAAATTTAATTTCTAATTAAAATTAAAACATGACTAAAGTAAACATTATTGTTGTTCATAAAAAATTCGAAAAAAAATATACAATATATTTATAATTATAGGATAATTATTATTAATTTTGAAATTGTTCAATTTTGAAATGCTCGAGCAAACCTCGTAATGAGTATGAATATTTGTTGATTTGTTAAAGAAATCAGGATTATTTACTGTGATAATTTGTATCCAGCTGAATCTCGAAGCTGTATGTTCAGTGGAAAACAAAACATTTTTCATATTTTTCGCTCCTGGATATCTGGAGCTCGGCAACATCTTTTCCTCTCCGGTTACATGCTGTACGACAAATGTATATTTATATTTATTGAAATGCCAAAAACAAAATAAATTGAGCTAAAAAAACCAACCTGATTTTTGTATATTTGAAGAAATTCAATCGTTGACAATTCTGATCAGTAAACACATTGACTTTGTTTCATATGCTTGAAATGACAGTTATTCACTGGTTTTTTGAAAATAACCGTAATGCATGGATGGACCAATGGGAACAAATGTGTCTCCTGCGCATGCGCCAGCGATCAACTCAGGCGACACTAGCACCATCATACGCCAGCGCCAGTTATATTCATTCTGAACATAGGAACTATATCTCAAAACGCACACCAAATCGCTCCATTGACTTGTCCCCCCCTGGTTACGACGTCATTTATGACCCTAGCGTCTGATTGCATGCGTTTTTGGCTAATACAGCATGTTCTATTTTTCTCGCATGCTTTTTTCCAAACACATGCGTCGACCAATCACAGAGCCGGATTTTTTCACGTCATCCAACATGGCTGACTTTAACCAAAAAAGTGAGGTTATTTGATTTTGACAGCTTACGTTTTATCCAGGGGGGCGAACAAGCTTCGGCTTCGCTGGCTGCACGTCTCGTGTGAGGGCATAACACTACTGGCTCAATTTGCAGTGACGTCAAATTGACGTCACTGCAACATGAAAACTCTCCGTGTGAAGTGGCCTTTAGTCTAACTTCTGATAGTTCGGTTGTTTTTGGCTTGTTATTTTTTTGGATGAAAGATCTTGGGTCATCCAAAAATCTGTCATTATCTTCTTCGCAATTTCGGCCTTGTCCTTTGGTTATCATATTATTTATGACAACCGTTTTAAGAGCTGAAATAAATTGTTGACATGTTGGTTTAGTATTTGCATAGCCATGAAGACGTAAGAACCAAACAAATTTGTCTGGTATTTAAATATTCAAACCTCATGCCTTTAAATTTATTCCAGATCAATTCTAGACATTGCATATTTGAAATTTAATGTCTAATTAATACGGTTTGTTTTTGAAGTTTGTTTCCATTCTTATAGAATGCCCCAAGAAGATAATTCATTCTCTGCCTTCTAACCAAATTGGAGAGAGGGGAGAGTTTGAGTTGAGGTTAACAGATTTTCTAAGAATAGGGCCACATCCACTAGAGTCAAAGAGATAGTTTATCATCTCACAGACTCTTGCAGTGCCTAATGCAGATTGGGGGTAAGACAAGGTAAGAGAAGCTGCAGAGTAAATACCTTGCAACAGAATAACTCAAAACATGAACCGCTCATTTTTAGTTGATTAAATTTTGATGGTCTTTTTTTCATGCCCAATAAAAAGTTGTTTCTCTGTTAGCTTTGGGCGGCTCGTATCCTTAATTTGGAATCTTTATTGTAAAATTTGATAATGTGATCCCATTTTGCAATATCGTATACCGTTTCTATATTACATTTAAGAAATAAATTCCGAAAGATGGGGGAAATCCCAAAAATTTCTAAATCATCTACTCTAAAGGCGTAAATATTGTGGTTTTCGTTAAATTTATAAATGGGATCACATATAATAGAGTTAAGAGCACCAACATTTGTTGATGCCCTATCACATACTGTGCAAATTGGTGTGAAACCTATCTTTTTTAAAATTGATAATTCTTCTTCTTCTATCTTGGCCTTATCCCTATGTGGGGTCGGCAAAATTAATTTATAAATAAAAGAGATCGAGAAAAAGCAAGCCGACCCGTCTCAAGGCCTGACGCTTGAATGATAAAGGTCAAAAAAAGGCTGACAGGAAGAAATGTCAGTCTTAGCTCGGGTAACTCGTGGTCGCCATCCACGTACTCACTAAAAGTGAGCCCCTGAGTGATTTTTTAAAATGATAATATCTCCAGGATAATTTTCTTTCAATTGAATGAGCTGTGAAGTAATATGCAACAGGTTGTTTCCATTTTCTAGCACAAGAGATCTTATCATGAAGACCAAGGCGTGTTTGGAGTTCTTTCCAGAGAGCGTAAATCTTCCTAATCTAAAAAATATCTATATTTAAAAACAATCTTACACAATTTAAGAATGCCAAGTAATTTTTGTTCAAAAACTAATCTGATAAAGAAATTTCATCCCACATTAGAGAAATGGGTTGAAGTCGTTTTACTTTTTCTTTAAGATGGTCAAGGATTTGTTGACAAATTCCTGTAGTAAAGGGAATATATCTCTTAGGACTCTTTTTAATGTGTCTGGAGAGGGAAGGCAAATTTTCTGTCTTAAAACATTATAAAAACTTGGACGCATTTTATAAAGAGACAAAGAAAGGCTTATATGTTTCTCGTTCCATCTTCTTCCCTGATTTTTAAGAAAATTTTTCCGTAATTCCCCTTCTAAGATGGTCGACAATGTTTGGGAGCTAGAAATTGAAGACAATTTGTAGCAGCGAGAAGTCTCTCCGATCTTAAAGACACATCCTACTTTATCGCCAAACTTGGACCCGTCAGTGAATGCCTAGGAAATTTATTTATGGTCTGGTGGAACAGTTTGTTATAAACTGAGTTGTTTGTGAATTCCTTGGACAAAACTCAACAAATCCCAGATAAACTTTGGCCACGCCATTGTCCGCTGATGTTCCAGAGGCTCTTTAAAAATATCAAGTTCGTTCCCCATCCTTATCGAAAATGAAAAATATTAAATATCGACGTTCTAATTAGCAAAGTGCCTAACTCCATTTTTGTTTATTTTTCAGGAGAGCCAAAAAACATTTCATTGTCATTGTTAAGCCCGGTCCAGACGCTACGTTTTGCACAACCTTTTAAGTCTGCGCGGTCTTAAGACGGAGTGAAAACGTTGTAATTTTGAGTGTCCAGACGGTGCAGTCATATTTGTATTTTTTGCTCAGTCTTGTGTGATATCGTCATGGGGGAGGTTCTCCTGTGGTCAATTTTTGCATGCTCTCTCGTTAGAAAAAAAAGATTAGAACATCTTAGAAGAACCGGGCGTTCGAAGTGGTTCTTCTCAAAGAATTCACTTTTTTTACAACTGTATCTCTGGTCGCGGTTGCATCGATTTCTCTGAATTTTTCTACTTTTTTCATAAGCTTCCCCCTTTTTCTCCCTGTTACTATACTCCTTCGATTTAACACGCCAAATACATGGGAAACTTTCATAAAGTGCAATAAAATCAGTTAAAAACTCTCTAGAACATTGCCGAAGGTCAGCCATCATGGAGTGATTAGGGAAAACTGAGGAACAAAACGATTCGGAACATGGAGCAAGCGTCCACATGCACCGACTTGTCCGCACAGGTCATGGATTTCAAAGCTAATTTGCTCAGTTATCGCTGCAACTGTACCGTCTTCCCGTCGGGCTCAAAACTGCGCAAATTTCCTGTCCACACGCAACGTTTTAACTGCAAAGTGTTGAACTGCGCAGACAAAAGGTTGTGCAAAACGTCGCGTCTGGACCGGGCTTTAGAGCCACTGTTAAACACTTTTCGAACTGAAAAATTTGAATTACGCTCTTACCCAGTTCAGAGCATAAGGAGAATGATATTTTTCAACAGAAAATAAAAAAAAAAGTGGAATTAGACACTTTTCTACTGAGAGCGTCGATATGCACCTTGAAATGATTGTAAATTATTTTTAATTTTTCTCATTTCAGTCTTCATTAAGTCAAATCGATCAAGATGGAAATCTAGTAGGTGGAATTTATTTTCATATATGGAAAATTTTAGAAGACAAATTAAATTTCACGTAAGTATATATTATTTTAAACTCATTAATTTCTGTTGAATTAGCAATAAAGCCATTGGCTAATTAGAGGTCAAAGTCTATAATAGGATTCAATCATTTATTTAGATCAGAGGTCCCGAAATTTTTTTTGCCTCGTAGGCCATTTGCCTTGATTTTCAGTTTTGGGTAGAACCCCTACTTAGCTAATAGAGCATTTTTGAAAATTCTTCAACATCAAATTACATATTTTTGATCATTAATAGCTTTGATAATCTCAGACTGTATAGCACCAGTTGTTAAGAGAGAGTTCTTGATTGATAAACACATGGAAAGGTGATCTATTCGAAGAAATGGAGCAAAATAATTTAAAAAAAAAACATCATAGATATTTAAAACAAGGGAATATCAAAAAATCTTATTTTATGACTTGTATTTCTGGTGAAATTTCCTCTCATATGGTAGCAAAAAGAGCAGACCCTGGTCTGATGATTTAATTTTCTTTCTTTACAAAAATAAAATATTATTTTTCTTTTCTTTAAGGACGAAAATTGTGATTACAAAAAAAGTGCCCTGGCTTCAGAAACCATTGGACGACAGCAACGAATGGGACGGTATGGAAACCGAAGTTCTCTCCCTTAAGACTGTTGGAATGTGTGGAGTTGTCGACACGTGGAGGAAAAGAAATTATATTATCCTCTCGCCGCCAATCCAATTACAAAAGTAATATCTCTCTTATTTATATTAATATTTGTTTTAATTTAAAAAAATCCATGGGTTTCTTGGAAAGAATGCCCCACTTGTAAACAAAACATCGGTGAAAAGTGAAAACTCAGCAATTACACGATGGCCTTTTATTTGACAGATATTTCTAAACACAACCAGCAAATTCTTTATCCAAAAATTAAGATTGTGGAGAATTGGATAAAACTACTAGCAGTCAGCTACTAAGGGTAGTTACACCATGGAGCACCATCACTGTTCACCATCGATGCTGGTCATTAATAAATAAAATCAGGCAATTTATTTGAATTAATTCCGTCCGCTATAGGCCGACGTTTCTGAGGCAAAACGACTCCTTCTTCAGGACCATGCGGTGTCAAAAAATCATCTTCGTTCCTTTACCACATGTTTTCTAGCGACATTAATCACAGCTTTTATGACAAAATTGAGGGCAAGTTGTTTTTTTTTGACACCGCATGGTCCTGAAGAAGGAAGGAGTCGTTTTGGCTCCGAAACGTCGACCTATAGCGAACGGAATTATTCCAAATAAATTGCCTGATCATCAGCTCCGGATTTTATTTAATCATCCTTCTGAATAATATCCATCACTTCACCTTGGATGTTCTCCCACTCCTTTCCCTGGTTTTGAATGCACTAGTATTTTCAGTTGTGTGCGAGTTCTGCTGACAGAATTATTTTCAGTGAGAGTGAAGATGATAATCTATTTGTTGGCATCAGCTAAGTGGTGGTTATTGGCGAGTGACTGGTTTCCACATAGAAGATTCAGATTCCATCCAGTGAATCAACACAGGGAAAAATTGGGGGAGTATCACCATTTACTCCCCCAATTGAAGAAAGATGAAGAAGAATGAGGATGTCAAGAGAAACATTCAAATACCTACTCGACAAAGTTGAGCCCCTACTGAAGATAAAGAATTACAAGAACTGTCATGCTAATCCAATTTTGACTGAGGAACGTCTTGTGGTGATAATAAACTAAGACTGCCAAGTGTAGTGACTGCTGGCTTTTAATTAAGACTAAAACGTCCTCTAAGAGGCAGAAAAAAAAACTGGGATTCCTTTAACCGTTTCGAGAATAAAAATGAAAAGCAGATTGTATATTTCATTTATTAGTAAGCCCATTTCCGTCTTAGTTAAGTCCATCTTCAGAGCTGTATAACACACCAAGGCACAATAATAATCCTTTTTCTTCATCTTTAAAATTTTTTCTTTTTAAGACCAATATTTTTAGAGGGACTAATTAGGCCAGGTTCTTGACATATTTGTGTATATTCGTTATTGTTGAGTAAAAAATGGTATAATAGGACGTTTCGGCAGAACCTCAAAAAGCAACTATTATTAAAATATATTGTTTATAAATTAATTAAAGATATGCATTGTTGTTAATAATAACAATAGTTAATATAGTCACTATGCCACAACACCGCACAAAAACCGATTTCACCTCACGATTTGACAAAAAAAAAAATTGAATATTTTAACAAGATATTATTTGCAGGTTCCTAATTTACGTGAGCGACCCGAACACTAATATGATGATCCCTTGGGATACATACACGGCGCCATTCAGTGGTCGCCTCTGGCTGGTTGTCATCTGCACTATCTTCTCCATTGCCATTACGCTATTTATTTTCTCAATTTTCTTTGGTAGAGATATTTGGGAGTATGAGGAGATTATTCATTATGATTTCGTCAATTGTGTCTTCTCAATATATAGAGCTTTTTGTAATCAAGGTAATTAATTAGGATTGTCCATAATTTTATGGGAAAAATATTTAACTGCCCTTGTTCCACTATGCAAACTGAATTACTAAACCAAAATTTGGACCAATTAGAGCAGGACTTCTTAAAGTAGTGGGCCACGGCCCCTTAGGCGCAAATGTAATAAATAAATTATTATTGTTAAATAAGTTTAAATTCTTGGATTACTTGATTTATTTATTTTTTTCACATGCATGCATTGACTAATAAGTGTATGCAGATACGAAATTCAGAATTATAAATAGTTTTTTAACCAACGTGTATTTAAAATAAAAAAAAAGGGGCCGTGAGATATTGGCTTGGGTTTCAAGGGGGCCGCGACTTCAAAAAGTTTGAGAAGCACTGAATTAGGCTGAACGCACACCAATTGAGCAAAAATGTTTTCGAAGGCGCCTCCCAGTTTGGAAAATGCTGGTTTAAAGGTTATTTTTTATGTAAATCAACCCTGGGGCCTAAAATTTGTGATATAGGGAAGGTGGAGAAGAATTGGGGATAATAGGGTGATATTTATTAAGTTCCCGATTCAAATTAACACATAATAAAGAACTGACAGTTGACAGTGCAAGTAATCCTTAGGGTAGTTACGCCATGGAGCACCATCACCACTGAAAATACATTCAAAAACATGGGAAAGAGTGGGAGAACTGAACCACAATGAACATGCATCGAGCATTGATCCCTATAAGTGGCCAAGGTGCGAGCATTGATGGTTAACAGTGATGGTGTAACTACCCTAAGGGTTATTTTCACTGTCAGCCGTCAGTTCTTTATTAATTTTTCCTGGTATGCGCCACTGCCCTTCGACCTTTCATAGATCACAAATTTTGGCCTCCACCCCTTGACAAAATCCTGGGACCGCCACTGGTTGATTTACATAAAAAATAACGATTAAACGAGGAAATTATAGAAATAAAAAAAGTTTTTTAATTATGAATGGAAAGTTATAGCTTTTAACTTTCAATTCATAGGGAACCCTAAACATTCTCAAAATTTGGTTTGGTAATTCAATTTGCATAGTGGAACAAGGCCAGCAATGTGGAGTTAATTTTTATTAGGAGCCGACCGAATATTCGGTTTCGATTGAAAATCTTGTTTCGGTCGGACCCTAATTTTTATTAACTAGGTAGCATGGGCGTAGCCAGACATCTTGTTAGGGGGGGGGCAACCCCTCGTTAGGGCGAGAGGGGAGGGGGTTTGCAATTAATATATACATAGATTATTAATTATTTATTTAAATAAAAAAAATTGAATTAATGTAGTGGATTGGGGCGTTAAAAAAAATTCACAATGGGAACAATATATATATTTGTTTGGTTTTTTTAATTTTTATGACAAGCCAGGGGGGCAATGCCCCCCCCCTGCCTCCCCCTGGCTACGCCCATGCTAGGTAGAACCTTGTTTGAAAAGGATGGAATTTTTTCAATCAATGCTCAAATAGACTGTTCATTAGCCAGTCAATATATCGTTTAAGATAGCAAGTTTGCGAGATATGTTTGTGCTTAAGATTGGGCAAAATTACACCCCCTGGAGTCGAACCAGGACCTCCACGCTTTCGCGGCGAAAGGTCTTGGTTCGACTCCAGGGGGTGCAATTTTGCCCAATCTTAAGCACAAGCATATCTCGCAAACTTGCTATCTTAAATATTTTTAATTTTTTATTTTTATGGACCACCCTAGTGTCCTATCATTTTTTTACCAATAAATGTTTTTCTCACATTAATGATTAAAATCTTTTCAGGTCAGGAATTTGATCCGAAAGCGATCTCAACCAGAATCATCTTTATTACCACATATATGACCACAATTTTGGTATTGACCTGCTATTCCGGGGTTTTGATTTCGTTTTTGGCCACCGGCAAATCCTATTTGCCTTTCGATTCATTTGACCAAATGCTTACTGACGGAAATTATTATATTGGAGTTGTTAAAGAGTCGGCGGCCCATTATTTCTTTAAGGTGAAGTAGAAATTAAAGTTTCCCTTTCACGTCTGTCACATTTTGTTTTTTTGCTTTTTAGAACTCGCTGAATCCAAAAGCCGAACAAGTATACAAGCAATTGATGCTTGTCAACTCGCATAACTTTAACGACAACCTGGAGCAAGGTCTTCGTCGAGTGTGCCGGGCCAACTTCGCTCTCATTCATCCAATCGATCTCGATAACGAGATTCCAATTGCACGTCTCAACGAATTTGGATGTCGTATCCTGCGATTGGAACGCGATTTCCTTACAACGCCCCTCGCTCTACCCATGTCACCCGATTTTGAGTATCGATGGCTCTTTCAATATTAGTAAGATTTATTTATAATAATATTAATGTGCATATAATTGAGATATTTCTAATGATATTTTAGTTTGGAAGAACTCCGTGAGAGTGGAGTTTCTAATAAGCTACATAAACAATTTGATACGCGCTTCGCTAGTCGAGATGACACCGTTGAAGCTCCAAGCGTCGATATTACCCAGGTAAATAATACAAGTTATTAATAGAGGAATAATTTCCAATTGAACAATAGATTAAAAATCTGGTGTGACTGGTCACACAGCACACAACTTTCTCTTACTTTCGGTAATCGAAAGTTGTGTTCTGTGCTTGTCACACCAAATTTTTCGTGTCGACATATATTTAGGTTACGCCGTCGACATTTATTTAGGTTCCGCCGATATATATATATTTTTTTAAACAAATATGCGTTGATGAATAGAGCAACTTGAATAATGGAACGTGGCTGTAGCTGATATGTTTAATGGAAAGAGGATGCAGCCAAATAATTGAGCCTCTATTTAGTAACGAACACTCTTTATTGGGACGTTTCGGCTGGGATCAACCCTGCCATCTTCAGCCTTCAAAGAGCATATTTAAATTTTATATATACAAATAGAGTTGTCATTTTTCAATAATACAAGTTATTTGCATTCTTTGTCCAATGAATGTTATATTCCCTTAAATACCAACAAGTGATAGCGTGAAGGCCAAGCTTATAATATTCTACGTCCCAATAGAGACTGTTCGTTACTGAATAGAGGCTCAATTATTTGGCTGCATCCTCTTTCCATTAAACATGAATAAAGCAACGACAAAAACAAAGTTATATGCCCTGGTAATGGGTGATAATATGTGTGAAATTATCATCAAATTAATTACATCCACACAAATTAAATTTGACCCCCTAACGAATTCCCTAATTCCGGCCCCGCATACATACATACGTTTTTCCCATTTCATTTATATATATATATAGATTAATTGACATAAATGCCTCATCCGGGTAGAAGCCCCCCCCCCCTGTCTAGACATCAAGCTTCTCATAATTAAGAAAAGGTGAGGGTCGCAGGCGGGCCCGAGCCAGTTGGAGAAGGGTCCAGGGGGGCGAAGATCCCGGCTAGTATATTTTATTATTACTAAATTATACATTTCTAAGTAAATTTAACACAAATCCATATCATTTTAATAAATAATTACAATTTAAATAAAACAAAGACAAAAATGTCGAAATTGTTTTTATTAACTCCAAATTTCTAAAATTTTACAAATAATCTTTCCATTTCAGTTGGAAATTCTTGTAAAAACAAAATTTTGAATTAATTTCCAACAAAACATATCGAGATTATGTTGATTTGTCCCTCAAATTGAAAATCGACATAATTTTCTTTATTTTATTTAAATTGTATTAAAATGATTTGTATTTGTGTTAAATTTACTTAGAAATGTATAAGATATTTCATATTAAATGTTTCTTAAGAGTGATGCCGAGAGAAATGTAGACCGAAACTCCTCAAACTACGCTAATTTTTCGGCAAGGGTGCAGGATGGGGAAAAACAAAATAAAAATTATTTATTATTTTGCCCAAATGAGTTTAATATCCTGATATTTCGAAGGCACAAAAGGCTCTTCTTCAGAGGAAGCTGAAAATAATTACAATGTTACCAAAATATTTTTTACAATAGTTTAACAAAAAAGGCATTGTTATACCGCATTGTTATATCTAACCGAGGTCAAATGGCTTTGTTTATCCAAAAAATCTTGGCTGTCATTATAATGTTAGCAGAGTGTTAAATGAGGTATAACAATGCCTTTTTTGTTAAACTATTGTAAAAAATATTTTGGTAACATTGTAATTATTTTCAGCTTCCTCTGAAGAAGAAGAAGAGCCTTTTGTGCCTCTTCGAAATATCAGGATAATAAACTCATTTGGGGAAAATAATAAATAATTTTTATTTTGTTTTTCCCCATCCTGCACCCTTGCCGAAAAATTAGCGTAGTTTGAGGAGTTTCGGTTTCTTAAGAGTATTATTAAGGTAGATTAGAACAGGTCAATGACAAACAAAATATTTCGTTTTTTTTTTTTTTTTTTTTTGACGCCGCAGTGTGGTTTCTTTATTCATTAAATTAAAATGAATTGATTGTTTTCCCTGTCCGTAACAGGTGACACCTTTGTTGACGGAACTGGCGGTAGCTGTTGGCGTGAGCATCTGCTTCCTGACAATCGAATATTTCTGGGGGAAACGAAGAAGGAAAGAATATCTGGCCAGACTCCAAGGGATCAAATATGCAAAAGATCTTCAAAAAACAAAAGAATTGACAAATAAACCAGTAAAACGAAGACGGATTTTATTATCACGATGGAATTGAAACATTTTCAAATTGTAGTCATTTAGTTGTAGGTATATATATGTAAATGGAATAAATATTTATTTTTATATTTAGATTGCGTTTCATTTACTTTCCCCTAAACTTCCATCACTTCAAGAAACTCAGCAAATAATAAATAAGATTAAGTAAAATAGATAAGAAATATCGGGAGATAATTTTATTTTGCAGAGCGGGAATCCCACAAGGGTGTGTGCTACTTGTCAGAGCAATTTGAGAGTCCAGGATCCCTTCTATATATACGGTATTTTGTGTGGTCCTTATTTTGCACTTATTTCAGCCAAATTTCAGCTCTCAATATTAACAATAACCCCCACAGCAGTCAAAGTTTTAAATGGAAATAACATGGGAAAAGTTCTTTTGTGTCTTTAAAATTTTGTAATTCATCAACCGAACAACCTCTTGGTAAGAACATAACATATTCTTATTAGAAATTTAAAGCTCTAGAAAAAAGGTTTATTATGTTTTGTGGGTTACTCTACTGGTCCAAAAGTTATTCGAGGTCAAATTTGAAGTCATAGTCAATTTCATGGTTTTTTCTTCATCTTTGACCTCGAATAACTTTTGAACGAGTAGAGTAACTCACAAAACATAATAAACCTTTTTTCTAGAGCTTTAAATTTCCTATAAGAATATGTTATATTCTTACCAAGAAGTTGTTCCGTTGATGAATTACAAAATTTTAAAGACACAAAAGAACTTTTCCCATGTTATTTCCATTTAATATTTATATATATATTTATTATATATATTATGGTATATTTGGAATCGATTTAGGACTAGCGTCGAAAAAGTCCAAAAAAAAGGACCACCCTACGGCATATATTAATAAAACTTAGACGTTTGGCCCACCATCAATAAAAATTTCACAGTTGGTCTATAATATAATTACAATAAATAGAATAAATCTTCCACTCAACGGATTGTTATGAAATATGGCCCAGCACTGGAAACCAACTTTTTTAATTATTAGCGCTCAGTTTCAAAAGATTTAGTGCAAGGGAAAGCTGAGAAAATATTTACCCCTCTTTCCTTTCTTTACCTTCTTGACAAGGACTATAAAGTTCATCTTGATCCAAATCAAAAAGTTTCCGGAATTGGTTCATAAAAATCCATTGGTTCCTTCAAAATACTCGCCTGCTGACTCTTCAAAGTTCATACAATTACTGGAAAGTTCTTTTAGCCGCTCCGTCGCATTTTCTATCACTTCCTGACGAATCAGCACAACAAAGTTCGTTCCTGCGCAAAATTGTAACAGATGATAAGACATGGTTGCTTTCTTTATGACTCTCAGACGAAACGGCCTGAGTCTGCTGAATGGAAATCAAAAACATCACCAAGAAAACTTGGTCAGAAGCCTGGCTTGAATTTAACGAAAATGACCTGAGATTGGTTTTTGTTGTACCACAATGCCCCCGACACATCGATCCTTAAGAGGAGGGTTCAGCAGCGACGTCTAAACGTACTTTAACAAAAACTAGACTATTATAAGGAATTTTTCAATGCGGTTTTTTTTTAAATGAATTAAATTCATAAGAGATTATTGGGACATCGAGCTATAATTCTTTTAATGATTTATTAAAAAATTATCGTAATTAATTTTTTTGTCATCAAGCAAATATAAAAAAACAATCTGTTCCAATAATCTTTAATTTTTTTTTTTAATTTAAAAATGAATTTATTGTTATTATTAATCACATATTAATTAAGAAATTTTTAAAATAAGCTTAGATGATTTATTTAAAAATCAACTGTCAAATTAGTTCAGCATTCTTGCAATAGATGGCAGGCTAGTCTAACAGCCGATATAGTATTAGCCTATATTTATATATTTTTATGCTTTTATAAAAGATACATAATATATAATAACATTTATAAAGTATTTATTGTTAAAAGATCAATGAAAATCAACCAAATGCATTAAATATTATTAGCTACCATTCTGACATCTCTTGGCAAATTTTTGAATTACTTGATATTTGGGCATACTTTTTATGACACACAACGCCATCTTACCGGGAAAAACATGCGTAACAACTCCCGTAGCCCCTTAATAGAAATACCTTGCCAAGGACCAATATGGGGGAAAACGTAGATCATATTTGCATTCAGGAGGTCATTTTACTTAAGAATCTTCGGAAACATGTCGGGGTTCAAAAAAAAATTTCATTTTGCCTACTAGTGTTATTTGAAAGTCAATTTGACGTCTCTCCATATTCGATTTTTTGCCGATATCATGAAAACTGTTTGTTTTATTAAAAAATGTTAAAAGACTTTTTTTTAGTAAATTTAATGCTCTTCAAAAAATTACAGATGACTTTTTTTGTTGGACCAACCGTTTATGAGTTACAGATGTTAATAGTCGAATTTAGGGGAAACCGATGAACTTTGACCAGGTAAACGTTGTCCGATCGGTCTAAAATTTTGCAGGTAAAGGAACAAAATGCGGGGTCCGTGTTTTCAGATTTCGGACTTTTATTTTTAGCCATCTATAAACCTGGACAACCCTAATGTATATAGAACTGGCGATGAAATAATCTCTTTGTGTGAACTAGTCTCTTTATCCTTTGGTGTCCAATCTCTAGCTTTTAAATAAGAAAGAAAAAAGCTTAAATTTTCAAGTTAAGATTTGTAACAGAGTCACACAACATTAAATTAAGAAAAAACTCTATTCTTTTTGGCCATACTGTGTCCATTAGTAACAAATGGAGTAACAAAACACACACACACACACAGCAATCTTATATGAAATCATTAAACATTAAATCTACATTAAATTAACAGATAATATTTTATTTTTCATTAAAATAAGAATGAAGATTAATAAGTAAAGATAATAAATTTCAAAAACAAGTTATTAAATCTAAATAATGATAATATAGATTGATAGAGATAATAATTAACGTTAATTAGAACTTGGAAAAATTATTCCCATCCCGTTAATTAATTCGGCGTACTTTCCGTCTATGCGGGGGCTGCGCCCCCTGGACCCTCTTACTCGCCTTCGGCGGGAAAATATTTTGTCAATTCAGAATATTTATTTCAAACACCAACATGAAAAAAGAGCAACGCTGTTCAACGAGTAACCACCTTAAAGAAAGGCTGTATGATTAATCTCGTCCTCTCTCAGTTCAAAAAATATTATTATTTTCGTAATCAGCAGACCAAAATCCTAAAATTGTTTAAGGGGGCTCGGGAGCGAAGGTGTTACGCATGTTATTCCCGCTAAGATGGCGTAGTGTATCATTAAAAGTATGTCCAAATATCAAGTAATTCAAAAATTTGCCAAGAGATGTCAGAATGGTAGCTAATAATATTTAATGCATTTGGTTAATTTTTATTGATCTTTTAACAATAAATACTTTATAAATGTTATTATATATTATGTATCTTTTATAAAAGCATAAAAATATATAAATATAGGCTATTAGGGGATCGGCTTTTAGACTAGCCTGCCATCTATTGCAAGAATGCTGAACTAATTTGACAGATGATTTTTAAATAAATCATCTAAGCTTATTTTAAAAATTTCTTAATTAATATGTGATTAATAATAACAATAAATTCATTTTTAATTTAAAAAAAAATCAAAGATTATTGGGACAGATTGTTTTTTTGTATTTGCTTGATAACAAAAAAATTAATTACGATAATTTTTTAATAAGTTATTAAATAAATTATAGCTCGATGTCCCAATAATCTCTTATGAATTTAATTCATTTATAAAAAAACAGCATTTAAAAATTCCTTATAATAGTCTAGTTTTTTTTAAAGTACGTTTAGAGGTCGCTCCTGAACCCCCTTAATAAATCCCATGCCGCAGAATCAGTGTTGCCCTGTTAGTCCACGATCCCGGGCCCATTTTTACAAGTTATTACTATCAAGCTAATTTCCCTTCCGTGAGTAGCTTCATTTTGATGAGACGCCCAATTTTTCCTCTTACAACAATTCTTGATTGAGGTTGCAAACAGGAGTAGCAAGGATATAAAATTTCAATTTGACGCTTCTCAAAAATTTATTATTATTTATGGGTTTTTTCATTAAATCTTAAGAAAATTATTAACATTATTTAAACAAAAATATTTATCCTACAAAATATATGGTTTGATCAGAGTCCTCCACTTCGAAAATGTGCATGTTTGAAGTGGGGGACTCTGATCTAACCATAGGCCTATATTTTATAGGTCAAATATTTTTGTTTTTTAAGATCTAATGAAAAAACCCTTAAATAATAATAAATTTTTGAGCAGCGTCAAGTCAAATTGAAATTTTATATCCCTGCTACTCCTGATAGCGTCCACAATCAAGAATTGTTGTAAGAGGAAAAATTGGTCGTCTCATCAAAATGAAGCTACTCACGGAAGGGAAATTAGCTTGATAGTAATAACTTGTGAAAATGGGCCAGGGATCATGAACTATATGTTATTTAAAATAAAAATGAATGTGTTTATACCTGCGTATGCAAAAATATATATTTATTTCATCCTTGAATGCCTGCGACCATTAAAACGGTTCTTTGGAGAGGATAAATGCAACCAGACTTTCCTTTTAAATTTCCAATTTTAACGTTTTTAGAAATGTCAATTCTGTTTTTTTGTATTTGGAAGGATTAGCCGTCACTTTTAGATGAGGGAACGTTTCTAGGGGACACCGCGTAGAGGTTCCTTCCATGCCCCCCGAAGAGCCTCTTCTTCATGAAGCTCTACGATCCAATGAGTAGATGCACTTCTCTCTAGCTGCTTGCGAGGGCGGGTTCAAGAGGAGGGGGTAAAGAGGGGACCCCCCCCTCCCGAGATTTGAGAAATTTTTATTTTTTGCCAAGAAAAGCTGAAACAAAATAAGATTATTATTAAAAATTGTGATTTATTTAAAAAATTATATATATATCAAAAAATTTTACTCACTTAAATCTACGAGCAACGAATGTTCCTTCAATTAAGCAGATGAAAATTGAATTTTCTTTTTAATTATAAAATTTTAGATATATTTGTATTTATATTCTGGTATACAAGTAGAGAATGTATCTTTAAATTGCCGAATTGTGTGCTGTGCGACCAGTCACACCAGATGCCCTTCTCTTGGCTGGTTGTTGTTTAAATGTTAGGAGATTCTGCTATCTATTTATAATCTCCAAATGATATTCTAAAAAGATTTTTTTTTCTTGAATTCAAATAGGAATTTCTGATAATATTTAAAGTAATCCAAATCCAAATAAATAGAGTATATTGGAAATGACAGTCGCTTGATGGGTATGAATTCTCTCTGGCTGACACTCATGAAAAGTGAATTTGTTCCTTCAAACTGCCTGCTTGATTATCCATCAATTCAATTTGTATTTGCAGAAAGAGATGTCTCCTCCCAGGTGTGAGAACGAGTTGAGAAAAGAATTCTAAAAATGAAATAAAAACACAGCTGGAGAATGGAAGTTTGTTTCATTCAAGTTTGTCACTCTGAATAAACTTCAAAATTTATAAATAAAAATGTTCTGAATGGCATTTGACTCGAGGATCGAATTTGTTTGAATATCGTCGTCCAGCCTGAAAATAGAATCAATCGAAATTATTAAAAAAAAATTCATTCTATACACTTTTTATATTAATTTTATACAAAATATTATTAAAAGTTTTACCTTTGATTGGTGGGCAAAAAAAGTCCTTTAGACAACAAAAGAACAAATTTGATTCCTTTTGTGTCTTTTATTTTATGTAGATTTTGAAGAATTAAAAAATGTAAAAATTTTGCTTTTTCACCATCGCTGGCATAAAGTGTGATGTAAGTGAGCACATCACTCATCTTACTTTTAGTTATTCGATAATGATTTGTTATTTATTTAATAAGCGACCTAAAAACAAAAATAAAGAATTAGTTTTGAATTGGAAGTTAGAGGTCGAATGCATTTATTAATATTTATTTACCTTTTAATAGCGAGAAAATGCAAAATTTTTGCTCTTCTTTCAAACTTAAATCGCACTCACAAATTCACTTAATTAAAACACAAAAAGTTGTATTTTCGTTTACTACAAAGAAAAAAGTGTTTGTAGTAAAAAAAGAAAAAAAAATACCGTAAAAGCCGGGAGTCTGAAGAAATCATATCAGTGAGAATGAACGTGATTTGGATTACGAGCAAATGAGTGACGGGGGCCAATCCTGGAAGAGATCCTACCTAATCTACAATCACGAAAGACAAAGGCAATAGAGAGCGAGTTGGTGACCCCGTCCCCACCATCAGATCGGTGGAGCCCTCGGGTCTGTCCCTAGCCTCATAAGGATTGCAATTTGGAGCCTCCAGGATATCCCTGGAGAAACTGCAACCCTTCCCTGACTCATTTAAACCCACAGAGCCGCCTCAAACCCATCCTCAAAGATATGAAAACATCAGACTCCAGAGTGCGTCAACGAGAGACGTCTTTTCGCAAACACAAGACACATGAGAACCTTTTTTAAAAAAACAACAAACATAAATTCCTCTCGTTGGCATGGTGCATCCCACCTCCCTCTATTTTTAATTAATTAATTAAACTACTATTTAAGGTGTGCAAATTTGTGTACATTTAAATTTGTCTTGTCGTTATAAAACAATACCTTAAGAGTCTGGGTAGCAAGATGATGTTGACGATGACCATCAGCGGCTGGGAAGTGCCCGTGCCCTCGTCCCTCGAGATGATCATCGGCGGCTGCGAAGTGTCCGTGCCCGTGGCCTCGTCCCTCGATATGACCATCGGTGGCTGAGAAGTGCCCGTGCCCTCGTCCCTCGAGATGATCATCGGCGGCTGCGAAGTGTCCGTGCCCGTGCCCTCGTCCCACGAGATGACCATCGGTGGCTGAGAAGTGTCCGTGTCCGTGCCCTCGTCCTTCGAGATGATCATCGGCGGCTGCGAAGTGTCCGTGCCCTCGTCCCTCGAGATGCATGTGAGGGAGGAATTTCACTCTTAATTTTGATTTAAATTTTGAAAAAATTTTAAAAATAAATTGAATTTAAAATTTAAAATTATTATTAAATGCAAATTGAAATTGAAAAGTATTAATTGAAATTTTAAAGAAAAAAGCAAATCCTATTTAGGGGCAGCTGAAAAAGAACGCATCCTGAATCTGAGCCCTAACACCCTTTACTATTTCTTGCACCATGCTAAAACTCACTTTGCTCGTTCTGTCGCTCTGCTCCTCGAAGATCTCGATCGAGGTCTGTAAAAAAAAAGAAAATAGAAATTAGCAATCGTGTTGATATTTATGCATTTGTGTGTGTGTGTGTACAGGGCCTATCAGAGGAGGCAAGGCGAATTGCCTCTCAATATTTGAGCCCTCAATTTGCCAAAAAATAGAGGGAAAGAAATTTAAATTGAAAGAATAGGATAAATAGAAAAAATTCGCGCAAAGCGATTTTCTCAACTTTCTACTCGGGTCTATTTTCTCTGTGTTTTTGTTTAAATGTTAAAAAATACAATATTTACCCTTCTGCTGGGCTGCAGGCTGCACGAAGCTCCTTGCTCTGGATACCTCGGCACTAACACACAAACACTAACACTTGATCACTATCACTGGACCTGGAGACACAAACACACCGATCTGAAAAAAAAAAAAGAAAACATTTATTAGAATATCTCTTAATTACAATTGCAATTGAGCTAAGATCACATGCAAGGAGAGAATAAATCAATTTTTAAATAATCTCTACGTTTATATTTTAGTCCTTAATGAAGAAATCAAACTATAAATGATAAATTTGTTTACCAAAACGCAGAACGCCGCCGCCGCCTTTTTTGCCAACGCCAAGGCTTCTCTCCCAGGACTAAACGGACGTTTTGTCCGCAGCCAGAATCAAGCAGGTAGAGGGTCCTTGCAGCAACTAGAAAGAAAAGAAGAAAGAGAATTAGTCCAATCTTCATCATCTTTCAAACACAGACACACACAAATATATATATACCGGGTGGGCCAATAGTGCGTGGACGGAAGATTGTGGGCTTATTAACGGACATTTTTAAAATTAGTTTATCGCACCTAATGTGGGGCCTTTAGGGCTACAAATTAAAAATATTTTTGTTCCAATTGCACCTCATATACAGGGTGGTCCATATCAAAGTTATGTTTTTTTAAATGGAACGCCCTGTATATTATTGCATATTTAGATTATACCGTCAATTTTAGTATGACTTTATGTCATGCAATGTATTCTAAAACAAACCGTTTAGCCGCAAATCGGGCTTTAGTGAAAAAACTGCTGTCTGAATAAAATTGAATATCTCGCGAACCATAAAACTTAGGGGACTGTTCTTTTGTGAGGTTACTAACCATGAAATGTACTAATGTAGGCCAGATGGGGAACCCGGAATTATTCTTATGTTGGGAGATATGGCCATGCCAATTTGGAAAATTTCAAACATAGATAACTTTATTTTTTCAAATGGAACATGCTACTTTTTTTATGCCAAGGGACGTGAAATTTAATTTTCTTTCTAATGACTTAAGGTTGTCTATATCTATCTTTGGTAGTTTTCTTTTTATTCCAAAATATCTGATAACGAAAAAAAAATACATTTATTATAGACAAAACCATTTTAAAAAACAATCCAAACGCAAACAAAATTGTAATAAATGGAAAAGATATGATAAATATTCGAAAATGTATTGAAATTTCCCTTAAAATCATTTATTTGAACTCCTCGAAGAAGTCCCGCTTGTTCAAATTAGGGTTACGATTTTTCAACAAGATGGCGCACTTCCTCACCTAAACATAACCCTAATTTCTTTTTCGAGAAGTTCAAATAAATGATTTTAAAGGAAATTTAAAAACATTTTCGAATATTTAGCATATCTTTTCCATTTATTACAATTTTGTTTGCGTTTGGATTGTTTTTTTAAAATGGTTTTGTCTATAATAAATGTATTTTTTTTTCGTTATCAGATATTTTGGAATAAAAAGAAAACTACCAAAGATAGATATAGACAACCTTATGTCATCAGAAAGTGAATTAAATTTCACGTCCCTTGGCATCAAAAAAAGTAGCATGTTCCATTTGAAAAAATAAAGTTATCCATGTTTGAAATTTTCGAAATTGGCATGGCCATATCCCCCAACATAAGAATAATTCCGGGTTCCCCATCTGGCCTACATTAGTACATTTCATGATTAGTAACATCACAAAAGAACAGTCCCCTAAGTCTTATGGTTCGCGCGATATTCAATTTTTTCAGACAGCAGTTTTTTCACTAAAGCCCGATTTGCGGCCAAACGGTTTGGTTTGGAATACATTGCATGACATAAAGTCATACTAAAATTGGGCGTAGAATCCAAATATGCAATAATATATAGGGCGTTCCATTTAAAAAAACATAACTTTGATATGGATCACCCTGTATAAAAAGTGCAATTGGAACAAAAATATTTTTAATTTGTAGCCCTAAAGGTCCCACATTATATACGATCAACAAACTTTTAAAATGGCCGTTAATAAGCCCACAATCTTCCGTCCACGCACTAATGGCCCACCCGGTATATATATAACAATAAATGAGTGAGGATTCTACATCGCACAAATCACTCTGGATTAGAAAATACATTAAGAATATGCATAAGTTGAATCAAAAATCTAAAATTGCAGCGATCATCAAAAAATTAGCCAGGATTGTGATAGGAGAGAGAAATTGATATCTCATTTAAAGTTGGCGTGTGGCGTGCCAAATGAAAATTTCTATTTAATATTAATGTGTTGCATAATTGGGTAACAAGTTCATCTATTTTATTTTTTGTTATTGAATTCTTAGGAATTAATTTTCTTATTCCATGCCTTTGTTGGTTCCTGTGATTTAAATTTTAAGAATTGTCATGTTGTGATTCATAGCAAGGGAGACAGACAAATTTACTTAGATATTTATTTGTTTGAAATTAATTCAGTGAGGATATTAGATGGTTAATGGCTTAAAAATAATTCTAACAAAGGGTCCCCTTCCACCATACTAATTAAGCAGTCCATTATGATTCAAAAAGGGATTACCACTCCAAAACCAATTAGCTCTAAAAATGGGTCAGGCAATAACAAAGGAATGACCATTAGTACCCCAATCAACTCAGGTATAAAAGCAGCAAACCCAACCGAGAAGGTTCAGTCGTCAGCTAGCCAGCGAGCATTCAAGACCTCGAGCGCCACAGCAGTAAAGAAAAACCAAAACACAAATCACTTCGACCATCAACACGCAAACCGCCACCACACAACCCAACACATCTCAAAGACAAACACAAGCCTCGGAAACATCCAGCAATACATCGACTGGGGGAGTAGGCAGATTGAGGCCCCAAAGTCAACCTAAATTAAACACAGACACGATCACACACACACACACCCAATCTCCTAACACATCCACTAACCAAACCAATAACACATCGACTTGGGGAGGCAGACTGAGGCCCCGTAGTCAACCCAAACCGAACACAAACGCAATTACACACACTCAACCTTCCTCCTGCTCTCAGAGACCAAACCAAGCCTCTGAGGCATCCAAATTGACCTGGGGACCAGCAAGACTGCGACCCCGTAAACAAACCACCCCAACAATTCCCCCCCCCTAATTCCATACTCTTGAAAATGGCTCCAAAAGGAGAGCCGAAACGTCGAGTAAATCTCAACATCACACGCGACACAACCCGAGAAAACTTATCTTCGCATACATCCGGTCGCGGAAACCTTCCAGAACATATATATATATATATATATATGACAATAAATAAGTGAGGATTCTACATCGCACAAATCACTCTGGATTAGAAAATACATTAAGAATATGCATAAGTTGAATCAAAAATCTAAAATTGCAGCGATCATCAAAAAATTAGCCAGGATTGTGATAGGAGAGAGAAATTGATATCTCATTTAAAGTTGTGTGTGGCGTGCCAAATGAAAATTTCTATTTAATATTAATGTGTTGCATAATTGGGTAACAAGTTCATCTATTTTTATTTTTTGTTATTGAATTCTTAGGAATTAATTTTCTTATTCCATGCCTTTTTTGGTTCCTGTGATTTAAATTTTAAGAATTGCCACGATGTTATTTCATAGCAAAGGAGACACATTTACTTAGATATTTATTTGTTTGGTATTAATTCAGTGAGGATATTAGATGGCTAAAGGTTTAAAAATAATTAATTTCTAATTTTTTTGGTCATATTGCATTCAATCTTTATATATATATATAT
>JAKCPI010009377.1:0-24986 GCA_023213315.1 Euborellia annulipes | reverse complement strand
GATTATTTTATGATTTTTGAAATTTGGCGTTAATGAAAGAATTTCGACTTTATATTTGTCTTTATTTTATTTAAAATTGTATTAAATTTGATTAAAATGGATTTGCCTTTGTGTTAATTTACTTAGAAATATATCAGTTATTTCATCTCAAGTGTTTCTTAAATTAGAGCATTATCATTCAGATAGATTAGATCAGGTATTGTGAAGTAGAAACAAAATGTTGCACTATTTTTGAGGCCCAGTGTATATCCGGTACATTAGGGTGGCCGCAAAAATAAAATTTTTTTAATTTCTTTCAGATTAACCTCCTAAAAGTTGTAAATGATAATGGCAAAGTTTTTAACTACAATTTGATCACGTTAACCCATGCCGCATTGGGGTTAAAATTTTGACAAAAGTGCGATTTTATGTAAAAATTCGAAGTTTTTACTTCATAAAACGAAAACAAAGTATCGTAGAAAAATTATTCTTGGTTCATTTCATAGCAAATTTAATTCTCTTGAAGGTTCATAATAACCATTTTTTCATTAAAACCTATAGATTTAATTATATTTACAAATTAGCATTTCGATTTTGATATATTCGATATTATTGGATAGATTTTGCAGGAAATATCTGAAGTGAATGAAATTTTTACTGGCTCTTTGGGAGTACTCTAGGATGCATATCCTAAGTTTTCGACCTCGAGGACCTTGTGGGGGCAGGGAGGGGGGCAAAAACCTCAAAAATAAAAAAAATCTAATATCGAATGTATATCTATATTGTGATTTTCCACTTGTCTTTCAGAAAGAGCAATATATCAAAATCGAAATGCTAATTTGTAAATATCACTAAATCTATAAGTTTTAATGAAAAAAATGGTTAAAATAAAACCTCAAGAGAATTGAATTTTCTATGAAATGAGCCAAGATTCATTTTTCTACGATACTTTTTTTTTCATTTTATGAAATAAAAACTGCGAATTTTTATATAAAATCGCACTTTTTCAAAATTTTAACCCCGATGAGGCACGGGTTAACGTTACCCAATTTAGCTAAAACTTTGCCATTATCATTTTTTAGCCAAAAGACAACTTTTTAGGAGGTTAAGCTGAAAGAAATTAAAAGATTTTGTTTTTTTGCAGCCACCCTAATATTCACATATGAGAGGAGGCAATTGGCTAATCCACGGATATGAAGTTTCAAAATTCCAAAAAAAGCAATAATTTTTAAGAAATAAATTATAATTAAAAATATACACCTGATGATGGTTCAACCGAAACGTTGTGAATTGGTAGTTTCAATCCCGTCATTAAAAATTTTAAATTTCATTTTGTTTTCTCATTTGACCCATAAAAAAGGAGAGAGGGTTTTATTTTCCACTCTTCTTTCCACCCCCACCCACCCCTGAGCGTGTGGTGTGATGTGCGCTGGCGTCGTCGTCGTCGTCGTCGACGCTGCTACTCCCTCGTTAGGCGAAGGGGGGGGTTTTGTTTGTTTGTTTGTTAGATAGGCATAGGCCCATTTTATTTGTCTTTGAACGTGCAATGAGCGTAGTGGCATCGCTGCAGGTGGCGGTGGCGATTTGCTGGCTGGTGCTCTTCTTACCCCCTTACACTTTAGAATTGCAACCAGAGCGTGTTGGTGATCTCATTTCGGTCTTTTGGCACAACACTTTGCCTCGTTATCCATGTGTCCTCCTACTTGCTTCATCGCACGGTTTGTATTTTTCTTCTCTCTCTCCTTTTTTTCATTTATGTTTGGACCCTGTTACGCAATTGTGAGTCAAGCGCCAGGTACCGAGTTTGTGAAAAAAACAACATTAAAGTATTTCCAATTTAAATTGTTTTGATTAGATTATATATCATTTTTTTTTGTCAATTGTGCAAGTAAATACTGTAATTATAGCACAAATTTTATTACCACTCCTATTGTGTGGTATATCATTGGAAAGGACATCTAAAAAGCTGTAAAATGACACCTCATTCATCTTTTCCTATATCACCTTTTATCGCAATTTAAATAGAGTCGAAGAGGTCGAATTTTTGATAACTTTAATATGCCATATTTCTTAAACGAGTTGAAATTGGGGCTTTTTCTTAAGGGGCAAGTCTAGAAAAATCGTTAATAACCGATTCAGAAGCTGGTTACTCTATCCGGCAAGAGATGGCGTTAGTTCTGCCCATAGGGAAACAAGCCTTTTATTCCATTTCCTTTGAAAGGTTCCAGCTAATTAAAGGCAAAAAATTAATTATTCTTTAACACAATGATTACTATTAAAAGATATAGAGCGAATTTTTTAAAAATATCTTTGATTAATCTAAAAAAAAAAATTTATTTTTTCGAAAATCAAAAAAAGGGCTTCTATAAGTTGTAGATAATTTAAATAGCTTTAATTAAAAAACAAATTGTGGCCGCAACCTCTCAAAATTACCACCCCCGAGACGCGCACCTTAAACGAGTCGAGATGGTGAGTGAGGTTTAAAAAAAAAAGTGTGTTGATTTAACGTGGAATGATACCAAGGGTCGCGGGTTCAGATCCCAGGCAGTCCGATGATTTTATTGAAAAATAAGAATGCCTGGACCTCCAATATGTATATTAATTGGACCCTGTTACGCATTAGTGTGTCAAGCGCCATTTACCGAGATTTGAGAATATAAACATTCAAGTTTTTTGCTTTCATTGGATTATATATAATTTTTTTTTGTCAATTGTGCAAGTAACATTAAATATAAATTTTTTTTTTGGACATATTTCATTAAAAATACTATTAATTATAGCATTTGAAACAATATTACGTGCTTAACTCAATTTTAATTTTCTGGTGCTTGACACACTATTGCATAACAGGGTCCAATTAATCAAAGATTATCGTCAGTCTTATATGGCCTGAGTTGGCGAGTTGTGTGAGTGTGAATGGGGAAAAAGTGTGAAAAAAGTCGTGAAATGGAACTCTAATATAAGATGAAATATTTACTGCTGAAATGAAAATCCTCTTCTATTGGATGAATTCAGTGGATTGCAGCCAAACAAATTATTTTCTGTATGTTTAAGATCGTTGTGATTGTGTAATGCCAAGTTAAATTCAATTTGTGGTTCCGTTGATCGTCCGCCGCGATGCAATTTTCCTGAAAAATTTATTATATTATTTTTGATGAAGCTCAGGAACCTTCTTTACAATTTCCAAAAGGATTCGAATCAGTAGGTTCAATCAAAAGTCAAAAAGTATTCTAAAACAAAACTTTATTTGACCTCAGACAATGTTTCGTCCAATTGCTGAAGGACTTCTTCAGTGGTTGGAGTCATAGAGAAGCCATATAGTATAAAAGTTTCAAACGGTAGGGCTTTAACAATATATACATAGAAATAATTTTATACTGACTCCAACCACTGAACAAGTCCTACAGCAAGTGGACGAAACATTGTCTGGGGTCCGAATCCTATTGGAAATTATTATATTATTTATCAGCAGGTGAAAATTGGGAAAAGAAAAAAAATATGGTGTGACTGGTCGCACAGCACACAACTTTCTCTTACCTTCGGTAATCGAAAGTTGTGTTCTGTGCTTGTCACACCAGAATTTTCGTGTCGACATGTATTTAGTTCCCGCCGATATATTAGAATTTAAGATGTAAAACTTATAAGTATGGGAAAATATTTATATTTTGTTACCATGGCAAACATTTCTCCTATCCTCTCTATGAAGTAGGCCTACAAGAGTAAAATGAGAACCGATCGCACTCGTCATCAGGACAAAAATGATATCAAGTTGTCAGGTTAGTTGACATGGCAGTGTAGCAACGTGTTTACCAATTTATATTTTCTTGAAAACTCTTTTTATTGTTTCCGAGGTCGAATGAACCTGGTTCGACCTCGCAACAGTAAAGAAGAAAATATAAATTGGGAAAAAACGTTGCTACACTGCCATGTCAACTAACCTGACAACTTGACATCATTTTTGTCCTGATGAAGAGTGCGATCGACACTCGAAACGTCGACAAAAAATAGATGGTATGCCACATATCCTCATTTCATAATATCCAGCCATCAAATCAAAATCGTTGGAACGAAAATTGAGAAAATCGAAAAAAAAAAACTGAAAAAATACATAAATAAAGTACTAGTACTCTTTGACCTATTCTGTTCAAAAGTTTCGTGTTAGATGCCAGGGAGAAGCCTAACTTAAATATCAAATTTCAACCTCGAGGCTCAATTCCTTAATGCTTTAAAATGAACACAGATAGGCAATCCATTTTGAGGGACTTCCATTAATATCTTTACAAATCAAATTTTTAACGTGAATGCAAGCAACTCTGGTTATTTTACGATTTTAATTATCACTCTAAATTTTTGTAATCTCAGTCAATAATAAAACGCTGGTGTCGAAGAAAATGATCATAAAAGATTTATTTAAATGAACAATAATTTACATTAAATACGATTAGAATAATAAACAAAACAGTAAACAATGGCCTCTATGACGTCGACTCAACAATTACACCACGTGCATCAATATTCTTTTCCTTTTTTTTTACGCTTGTACCATTTTGATAGAAGAGAAATTTGTATGCGTGAATAGTAAATAGAATTTAATCATATATCATTTACCCACTTCAAAATCTATTATTATATGATTAAGTTTTTAAGGGCACACGCAGAGTAAAAGGCAGGCCCGTGTTTCATGATATCTGATAAGATAAAAAGAGAAATGGAGTGGATCTACATAGAAAGGGAAAAGGGTTTTCGAGGGTTATTAAAAAAACGGCGTTTGTATTCTTTACCAGCTTGTTATTAACGTATCAAATTTGTTTTGGTTTTTTTTTTTAAAGGACAAAAAACAGAAAATTTATCACGATGAGGCCCTAGTATTGATTATTTTTCATTTGATATCTAGGGAAGGCGTACTCAACACACCTACAAAGATTCCTTGGTACGATGAAGATCGAATCTCTTTATCTCTTTAGGCCGATGAGATCCAATATTCAAATTCAGGGCTTACTTGAGGATTTGTTTACATTAAAGCGCCAATATGGCTAATGATTTTTTTACTATGTTAGTAAACTTTTTAGGGTTTCTTTCTTTATCCATTCTCTTTATTAGCCTAAATATGTGAGCGGATAACCAATTTGAACCAAATATCTCTGAAAATAAAGAAAATATGAAGATGACTTTAACCTATAAAAAAGGTACCGTCTTTCGGGGTGAGAATGGTCTGAGGGGTGAGAATGGTCGTTTTGCAGGAATATTTGAAATTAAGCGGTAGAATGTTCTGAACTTGTATTTTTGCTATTTTTTTTTTGTGGCAATAATGTATCTCATGTTTATTCAAGAGGTAGTTGGTTTTGGTAATTTTTTTTTTATAAAATATAATAAAAAAAAAAATCGGAAATTAGGGATATTTGTTCATATTTTGATAAGTCGGTATTACTTTGGTTGTCAAGTTAGCACAGGCTGGAAGATTATCTTAAAACGTTTCGTGGTGCACGACCAACTTGTTGGTCAACTATTGGTAAGTTGCTTATTATTAATAGTAATACAGTTTAATTTATAAAAAAAATTATTTAAAAAATTGTAAAATTCAGTGTTTTTTTGGGGTGAGAATGGTCATCGAAAATCATAACTGAGTTGAGGTGGAAAACGATGAAGGTGCACCTTCCTCAGACCAGAAAAGTTTGTATTAGTAATAATGAGGGGTAAGAAGAGTGTGAAACATTTTATCGGTCAAGTGATAGAGGGCAGGGAGGCTACCTACAATGACGACGAAGTCCCTATATTATTCCTGAAAAAAAAGGAGAAAAATTTATCTTCCCGAACAAACCTGTGATAGTAGCTGTGGACAGGAAAGATGTCTTAAAAACCCTCTCTACTCCCACCAAAGAGAGAAGAGGATGGATTGTTTTTGATAACAGCCAATTTGGAAATGTCACAATTTCTTAATCATTTTTTTCATAGTTTTAAAAATTAAAAATTATTAATATTATATTTTTGAATTATGAACTTTGTTCTTTCTAACCATACTAACTCCGACCAAATCCTCTTTACTTTGGACTTAAAAATAAGCAAGACCATTCTCACCCCAAATACGGGGCGAGTATGGTCACTCGCATATTTTATTGTCATGCAGATTCCTTAAGACCTAAAAAATTTATAATTCGCAGGGTAAGTAATCAAGAAACTAAGCAATGATCCCACTTAATTTCGTTATTTTCTGCTAAACGGTGCAAGAGTTATAAATGAAAATATGAATTTTTGACCATTCTCACCCCGTTTGACGGTACTTTAACTTACTTATGGTGTTTTTTTCTTGATCAATTATATTTATCATCAAAAAATAACTTGTAGGGATCCCGATTTTTTTTAATAAAAAAATCTCAGGATGCGAACAAGGATTTTCTGTGCAGAAGGTTGACACCCTAGCCTAGAGCTGGGCGGTTTAACTAGGAGATTTAGAGATTCTAATTATTACTCTCCGTTTCAAGTACTATATGTGTACTTAATTTGAAAAAGATTCATTGAAAATTGTATATTTCTTTAGAACATATATACATACATACATTTTTGGATTTTTGCCATTTCATTTTGAGATCTTCAGCCAAGATGGCTGGCGCGCGATGGCAGCGCCAACTGGCGGACTTTGAAATGTCAAATGGCTGTGGCTGTGGCTGGCCGCCATTAAGGAGAGCAAATAAACAAACAAGTAATTTCAATGAAACATCATAATTTGCATATATTCTATTTGTAAATGTAAATCTATAGTGTCTAAAATAACGTTGACCTTTTTTATTTCCCGTTTAAAATTGCACAATCAATTAATTTCCGGATTGTACACACGGACTTTCTCATCACTGTCTTCACGAGAAGTAAGTAAAGAAATAAATAAATTTTATCAAATAAACCATGGCGATCCATCGGCACTGAAATAAAACAAAAAGTAAATTACATGCTATATACTTCCTACAACATACAAAATAATATTACAAAGAAATGTTGGTTTATAGGTTAGCTTGCTTTTTTCTCTTGACAGCAATTATCAACATTCGTTGTTCTAGTTTCCAACTTGCTTGTGGAAATTTATAAAATTTGTGATCACCGTTTTTGCCAGTGTTCCTGCAGTTAACTACGCAGCAGGTTTTGTGACGAATATTTATTTTTATTTTTGCTTAATAATGCACGGATACGTAAATTTCAATAGTAAATAGTGACGGTTAGCGCGCTGAAAGTTCCATCGGTGCCTTTTTAATACAACAAAATGAACAATTGTATAAAAATATCTCAATAAAATGTCATCATATTATAAAAAATAAATAATTTAGGGAGTAGGTAGGGAACAAGCATTTTAGGATCGATTAATTTGAAGAAAGTATGAGTGTGGAACCGAAATGCCCTTTCTACGCCTACTTGTCTTATCTGAACTGAATAATCAGTGAATAGAAAAATCGTTTATTTAATAAATGATAAGAATCAAAAGGACTTTAATTCTAAAACATTATTAGCCTTTATTGGAAAATAAATCAAATCATATCAGCGATAAAAAATCTCGTTCTAGAAGACTTTTGTTATATTTAAATAAATAAAAATAAATTAAGCGAATAAAACTCCTTTTTTTTTCTTTTCAAACATGTCAAGTGGTTTTTTTATTTTTTTTTCTTCTCATTGACTGTCTCTTTTGTCAAAAAGAGTAGAATCCCAATAATTATTAATATTTTAAAATAAATACAAAGTGATAACAAAATTTCCTCATCAATTAATTCCTGAATGGAAGTGAACATGGCAACAGTAAATCAAAGTTATAATAATGAAATTGACTTAATATTATTTATTTTGTTGTCTTTTCGAAATCGCACTGATCCTCATCTTCATTATCAGGAATAATATCTAAAAATTAAATTTTGACATCTACGAATTCATTTCTCATTTTTCAAAAAAAAAAAAAAAAGGATTTTGGTTTATTTAAGGTAAACAATATATAATATAGGTTAAATAAGTTTTTATTGGTTGTTAACATCATAAAAAACAACGTGTTAGGTACATAAATCATTTTTGCAAAATGAAAATCCTGCATTGAAATATTGTATTAATAAAAATAATTTTAAGCTTTTACATCAAATATAAATTTTTTTAGGACATATTTCATAAAAAATACTATTAATTAAAGCATTTGAAACAATATTCCGTTCTTAACTCAATTTTGAATTTTTTTGGTCTTTGACACACCATTGCATAACAGGGTCCATATAGAGAGAAAGTATTGAATTCATGTCAAAAATTCGATGTCGAGATTTTGATGGATATACACGTTTTGAGGTCCCCTGAATCCAAAAAAGTGGTTTTCCCGACATGGCCTGTCTGTGTTCAATTTAAAGCATAAAGGGTTTGAGCTAAGAGGTTGAAATTTTATATTTAAGTTAAGCACCCCCCTGGAGATGATTAAGATAATCGAGGGTCATCGAGAAACTTTAGTTAAAAGATTAACAAGAGAAATTTGCTTTGAAAGTTGAATAATAAAATAATTATTTTATAGGATCAATTTCAAGAAGAAATTATATAAATACGATTATGCAACATTTAGCTTATAATTTTGTACCAATTTTTGTCGATCAAGATTTTGACTCTGCTAAAGAAATTCAGGTAAAAATTTAAAAATACAATTTCTTCTATCAATTATTATTATACTAATAGAATATTTTTTTTTTTTTTAATTTATTTTTAGCAAGTGTTGCAGCATCAGTGCAATTACACAAGCACATTACTGGTATTGCTAGGAAGCGAGGCAATAGCCAAGGAATTAAATCGGCTGATGAAAGGGGTAAGTCTAAGCAAAACGTTCTTTCTAAATAATTTGGATACAGCTACTCTTCACTACCTATAATTCGGGGAATACCCTTGCCGGTTAGTGACAAATGGTGTGCACACTGTAGGCTTTCGGACTATCTAACTAAATAAATAAATGAATGAATTTTAGCCACGATCATAAAACTTGGACACTTGATGATTGGAAGAATGTGGTATGAACCGATAAATCATCCATCGTTTATTTTGTTTCCTACAAACGACCGAGTTTATGTGTGGAAAACTTACGATCTGTTTTGCCTGCTTCCTACAGTCAAGTATGGGGTTGATTAGGTTATGATTTGGGTATTCAGCTGATCCTATTATTCAGATCACTGGCCGGATGAATATCTTGACATCCTCAAGCTTATTGTATATTACACAGGTTCAATCTTGGTCCGAGAAGCATCAGGGCCCTATTTCATAAAGCTGACAATGACAGGTGACAATTTGTCAATTTGTCGAATACCTGTTTCATAAAAATCAGCTCTTGACTTAATTGTCACGTAAAAAAATGACATTTTTGTAAAATTGTCATGACAATTTGTCACTTTTTGGTTTCATAAAATTTCTAGGCTGATAAGTGAATTTTGACAATTTGTCACGAATAATTTGTCACTTTTTGTTTTTGTAACGATAATTGTCGGGACAATTTTTTTTTGTTGACAATTGTAGAAAAATTCTGACAGGCATTAAAAGCTCTGTCGTATAGGCCTAACCTAGAATATATTCACATTTATTTACATCGAATTGATTAAAAAGGAAATATTAAAAAAATAAATCTAATTTGCAACAATGCTTTGTTTATTTGGTAATACTTAATACTTAATTTATAAATTAAATAAATGAAAATAAACCTGAATTAAATATGATGTTGATTATTTTTTTTTTTTCTATGAAAGGTAACTTTTTCGTTTTTTCTCTCTCCATTCTTTTTGTTAGACAAAAATAGAGGTGGCAAAGACAATTTGATTCAGATTTATATACAAATAACGAAAATTTAGAAATATGAAGGTGACATTAACCTATATATATATATATTTTATTTATTCAAAAACTAGGCGTATATTTAAAACAAATATTAAAGCAACTTAAAGAATTCTCGGTTGGGGATTCGAATATAATTTAAAACAACTTGCAGTGGTCCCGAATTGGCCAGGTACTGATCGGTTAAGATTCAGCCTGGTTAAAAAAAAAAATTTTTAAACAACCTAGAGAACTTTCTCGGCTTCGGCTCGGTTGAGCGTTCAGTCATTTTCCATTATTCTTGCCAACCGGCCCTGAAGATGTCCTAAACAAGGGGCCGAAATGTCAATCTGCTAAAATAATATTAAAGTTATTTAATAAGTGCATGTGACTATTGGTCATTATAGGTCTTCGGACCTTATGCACCCATTCCAAAAAAAAAAAAAAAAAAAAAAAATTGGCTTTTGTGCAATTCACTGCAAGACTGTGATTGCATGTCAAGATTTTAGACATCTGTGAACATCATCTCGAGGGTGGATGGTCCAGAATCTGTTTTGACCTGCAAGGAACTCTGTAACGTTGAAGAATTGCCATCGGCATCATCATCTGAACAGATAAGAATCATCTTATTTTATTTCGAGAATTCTCTTAAAAAATTACATAATAATATAAAAAATAAATAAATCAGAGAAATATTCTGAAAGCGCTTGAATAAATTTTAAATAATTTTTATTCTAATTCCACGTGAAGATGAGCAAAGCTCATGAATAAACTCTTTTTCGATTTGATCAAAATATAATACTACTATCTAATCCCTATCTAATTTTGCATTTATTAACAATTAGATACAATAAAAACTAAATAATTTTTTTAATGATATTTTTTTTAATGGAATTCCAAACTATAAATTTTGTTTAAATGATAATAATTAATTTTTAATTTAGTAGATAAGAAATGAAAGGAAAAGTATTCAAAGGAATAATACAATAATTTATTAAAATAAAAATTGAATTTTTATTGGATAGAAATTCGAAATACAAATTTATTTAATTGAAATCTTGTAGAATTTTGAAGATTCATGTCTTTGATCCTATTCCAGGAATCCATGTGTGATTCTGAAAATAAATATATATATATATGTATTAGTAATTAATCATAAAAATAATTTTATTAATTTTTTTATCAATTTTTTTCTATTTGTTTCTCTTAAGCTAACAGCTGATCGATGATTTGAATAAAAAAAAAAAATGTGTACCGTTTAAAAAAAAAAAAAAAATTTATTATAAATTATAAAAATAAACCTTTGTGGAAGCCGGAGAAGTAAAGTAATAAAAATAAATCTTTGTGGAAAGCAGGAGAAGTAAGAAGTTTTAATTTATATAAGTAGATCTTCGTGGAAAGTAGAGTAGATTGTTGTGAAAGTAGGAGGAAGAATAATAAAAAATAGTATTTATCTTTGTGGAAGAATTTGGAGAAAGAGAAACAAATAAAAATACACAAACGCTTACACAAAAATTTTTAATAATTATTTTAAATCATTGATGCTGCGGCGACCAAAATAACAAATAGAAAAATTAAAATATACCGTTTTAAACAAACCAATTTTTTTAATCGAATAAAGACTTTTAGGCCCAATGCACACGGTGCAACTCAAAAGAAACTCGTTTGCAACATATATCGTCAACTAGTTTGTTTTCAGTTTGATTGTGTGTATTTGAATGGGACACTGCACACGGTGCAACTCTATGACAAAAGTTTGCAACGCGTTGGCGACGCAACACCAATGCAACTGACCGTGTCGACTTGAAAGCAACTTATGTTGCAAACTCAAATCGAACTGGCGCTAAAATACAAAATGTATTTATATAATTATTTATTAAATTCAAAATCCCGAAAGGGGATTTGAATTTAATATTACATACGTGATGTATATAGGCCTAATATCTTAAATATTATATATGGCCTATAAATATAATTGCTTATTTAAAAATTTATTTATTTAATAGCCTATTCTGATATTTTTCTCTTTTTTTTATTAAATAATTTCCAAAAAATCTAACCATAAACTAAATTAATTACATTTTAACAAATACATAATATTTCTATAATTTTCACTGGAATTTGAAAAAATAAATTTAGTTTAATACCAGCCTTTGGGCCTTTGAAATGACTCTTTAGATATTGTTTTCCATTTGAATGATATTTTATTCTTCCCCGTAAATTTTTTTCAAAATAAACTTAAGAAATCTAATTATAGTTATTTTAATAAATATTTTTACTAAATTTTAAGTAAAAAATATTTCTTAATTAAATATTTTAAAAACTATATTTTATTAATTAAAAAATATTCGAAATTCATTTGTCTTGACTACATATATTTCCTTCAATTTTTAATAAAAAATATTAGTTATTTCAATATTAATAATATTTTATATTATTATTACTTAAATAAACCCTTAAATTGCCAAAAATATCTTTATTAAGTAACCGAACAAACAGCTGATTGAAAACGTCGGCCATTTTGGGTGCAACTTGAGTTGCGTTCGTGTGCGGACCTCCATGCAATATCTGTTTGAAACGCGACTAGTTGACGATATATGTTTCCAATGAGTTTCTTTTCAGTTGCACCGTGTGCATTGGGCCTTAGTCTTAGAACAAAAATATACATATATATATATATGATAAATCAATTTATCACTTGAAGGATAGGTGTAAATGAACACATCCTATTAATTATCTTAACCCAATATCCATTCTTTTGAATATTATTTCTTTCAAATATAAAACTCTAACTAATAAATTTGAATAGAATCCTTTTTAACAACCTTTCAATAAACATCTCATATACAAAGGTATCATGTTCGGCAAGAGGAGAACCTCAACGGAGGTTCAGAAATTCTACAAACTGTACACTATGAGCTGATTGAAATATAAGAGAGAAAAGATAAAAAAAAAATTCTTATTTTTTATTTATACAGTTATCCCTTTACGTTATATATAGATGTCTATAGAATTCAAATTACTGACATTTCTTATAAACCTTCCCTTCCATCCCGAAAGGCTCAGCAAATATAATATATAAATATAAATAAGTCGAAGCAGATAACAAAAATAACTTCATAGATCAGATTTTAGTTTGATAAAACGTAGAAAATCCTCTTACGGAGGTGACTTGTGAACCTCGTGGGCCGAGTCATAAGTTTACATATAAAATTAATAGAGCTATTTTATTTTTTATGCATCACGATTTTTGCTGTCAATTATTATATCTTCTCGGTTTTGTAATTTGTGCATGTACCACCGAAGCGAGTACTATTTTATTCAATTAATAGCTTAAATAATCAACCTTTCTCTATCTCTTATTCCACTTAGTTCTCGAAATTCGATTAAATTGTAATTGCTGTAAATAAATAATTAAATAAGACAATTTGTTAACAAAAAAAAAAAAATTACTTCAATTTCAAACAAATTTAAATACAAGGATCTTAAATAGATACATAAATAAATAGTCAATCAAAAGCAAATTATTTATTAATTAACAAAACAATCTGTTTTTGTTTGAAACTGTTTAAAATTAGATTATTTGTAATTAAAATAAATTTTAATTAAGGCGTTGCCTATCATTTGATTAGAAATGAATTATCAATTTAATTTAAGAATCTCAACACCTCTATCTATTATTATAAATTGAAGGTACCACTATATTATATGAAGGTACTGTGCTTATTATTTCTGTCAAGTGTCAAATTATCTAAACTATATATCTAACAATCCCAGCACCTCCACTATATTATTTTTTCATATTTTCAAGTTGCATAACTTGATTCTTTTATAAACTTCTAAAAAAGAAATTAATATTGAATAAAAAATTATTTTTTTTTTCAATTAATTTAAATAAATAAAGAAAATGCAATTATATGCATGGAAATTATATTATGAGAAAAAAATTTAATCACAAGATTTTTTATTTAATCTTTTGTGGCTAAATTAGAGACAATTTTTATATTTTTAAAACGAGGTGAGAAGAATAAAATTGAATAGAAAAAGAATGAATAAAAAAAAGTGAGAATATTTTAAAATGAAACAAAGTAGATAGGACATTAAAAAAAAAATATACAGGTCATAATTTAATTTTCTCAACCAATTGTAATGGAAGTTTATATTTATGAATGGTGGAGGTGCTGGGATATATAAGTGGGGAAAGGGGAACCGTTGTGATTCTCAGGTGGATTCAAGGCAATAAGAAAGGGTCGTTAAAAGAAATACATACACACATACAAAGGACGAGGGAAAGAGAGAGAGAGAGGGATAATTTATTATATAAACCTGATATGAATATCGAATTTTTATTTTATACGGATATTATGTATTCAAGCCCTTTAGCGAAAGAGAGGGAAATAATAAATAGGGACTCTTAGTTACATATAGATATATTTTTTTTGGAATTATCAAAAGAGCCCTTTAAAAACAAGATTATAAATAAATTTAAGACGTAATAAAATTTTTTTTTTTTGAATATATAATACTTATATTTGTTTAGGGATTTATTCTTTGTTGATAATGATGTTTTCAACTTTTTATCGAGTTATTCATTTCCTTTTTCCTTTTTTTTTTTCTATGCCAAAATTTTTGCTTTATTTAATTAGTAATTTTATTATTTTCCTAATTTTTTCAAATGTAATTAAATTTTATGAAAAGTTTCTGCATATGTTTATAAAGATTCTCATTGCGTTATATATTATTTTAATATCAGTTTCGTATTTTTAAATAGGCAAGTGGAAGAGCTGGGATGCTTAAGAATAAAAATGTTGATATAAAAGTTGATTATTCATTCAAAAGGAATATATTGTAGTAAGGAAGAAAGAAATGAGTAATTGGCAGTTACGTTTATTTCGTTTATTAATCACTTCAAGCCGAAGTTTCGGTCAGATATACGACCATCCACAGGGCTGAAGCGTGTCAACAAAATTCCTCGAATTGTCGAATGGCCCAATTGTATAAATTATTTATTGTTTTTTTTTATTAATATAATAAATATTTTTTATGACTTTTGGAATTAATAGTTTTATTTTAAAAATATTATAATTGAAAAGCAAAGTAGAAAAGTTCGGATTTATGTATAATACATGCATTTTCTTAATAATTAATATATTTCTGTATTGTATTACAATATTTTTTTTATAAATGACTTTGAAAAATAATTTAAAAATATATGTAAATAGTGCAGTGGAGAAGCTGGAATTTAAAAATAGAAATATATGAAATTTTCTACATTTTGATGAATTATATTCAATTATTAAATCAAGCTAACACTTTGTCAGGTTAATTATTTCCCTGTCTGGAATCGTACTTAGGATTTCCAGTTTGCGCCCGAAGTTACTACTATTGCTACTGACTGGGAAAGAAAAACTAACATGTAAGTAAAACAACTCCAGCAACGCTATTTAATGAGAAGGAAGATGAAAACTAAACTATTCATACAGGTTTAATGATAAACAAGCTATGATAAAATTTCGCGTTCTATTTCCAATCAGGAAAGTCATATTTTTTTTTTTTTGTAATAATTAAAAAGTATATGAGACTTTTATTATTTTACGGTTAAATATGTTATGAGATCAATCCGCGTTATTAATTACTTGCTTTCTTTAATTACCCTATATTCGTCATGGTGGAGGAGCTGGGATAATCAAATGAATTAAGTGCCTTAAATTCAAACAAATAAGTGAATTTTAGAAAGTTAAAAGGATTGTGTCACTAATAGATTTATTTATTTAAGGAAACAATACTAATTTATAGGTTAGTTCTCTTAAAATCAGATATTCATCTCCAATTCATCAATCAGTCAAAATTCAAAATTATTGTGAGCATTTTTTAAATCATCTATCTGGTCTATTCTCTAAAAACAGACGTTAAATTTTAAAATATACAAATAGGTGTTAACAAGTAATGTAAAAACAATCAGCGTTAAAAAATGCTATTCATAATCACTTCCTTGCCTCAAAAAGCTATTCTGTAAACAAAAATTTAAAGTCAAAGCGTCAACATTTAGTAAATAGTGTTAAAAATTGTCATGTCTAGGGGTGCCTTTAATATTTTAATGTCGTGTTTAAAATAAAAATGACCTAAAAAGTAAGATTATGATTTTCATAGCTTTGAAACAAAAACAACATGTTAACGTCGCTGTTAAAACTTTGTTTAGAGAATAGCATTTTTTTAACGTTGATTGTTTTTACATTACTTTTTAACACCCATTTGTTTATTTTAAAGTCTGTTTTTAGAGAATAGACCGGAATATATGTTATACTTTACATATATTTATTATTCTAAGATATTTTCCCATTTAATTGAAATGTATGATTTAGGATATTTGTTATTTTAAGTTAACTATTCATTTAAAATTGTTTCGTTTGGATTTTCCTAAGCTTTGATGAATGAATCCCAATTAATAGAGCGAACAAACACAAACACTTTGTGATTTTCTCTATTTAATGATTTATCAATTAATTTTCGAAATATTCAGCCAAAGGCTTTAATTGCTTTGATTTCTTTTGTACGTCAATCCTTTTTATCCTATCCCCCTTTTTTTTTTGTATCGCTGACGTCAGCGTCTGACCTGTCAAAACTTGAGACTTGCAATTAAAAAAAAATCCGTTTGATATTTCAATTTTTTTTTTTTTTAATATGATACAAACGGATTAAGTTTTTTTTTGTATAAAATTTATCACAAAATATCAAAAGCCCCAATGTCCGAATAATGTCACGGTAAATGAAGAAAAATTAATTTTTCATTTATAAAAAAAAGTATTTTTTTTTTTAAAGGGGTTGGAGAGAAATAACCAGCAAATTTATAGCTCCACCTGACGTCCTTTTATTTGGCAGATATTTCGATGCGTAGAACACACATCATCTTCAGTGCCGCGCTTTAAAATTTAATTTACAAAAATATAAACAAAGATGAAAATTACATAATACAGTTTTTTGAAATAATTTTGTTTTTTAGAAAGTACTCACAGGATATAGTAGGTGGGCTTAGTCTATTAATATCAAATGCCTTAGGGGCGTTATACATAGCGGAGGTGCCTTCTCTAAGCTGATGACCGCTCTGTGTCCATAGCAGAATTGATATTAAGATAATATAGAGCAATCTATTAAAAGATCAATCAACTAAGTTCTTAAATTAATCATTAGATGGCACCTCCTTATTGATTTTGTCCTAGTATGACTTACAAATTTAATTCGATTTTAAGAAAAATTTTTCTAACATTAACAAATATAAAAATAAAAATAAAATTAAATACACAAAATATACAAGGTTAGAAAATAATTATAGACAAATATAGATAAATTTTTTTATATACATAAACATAAAAATCACAAAAGGTGACCACCCCCTCTATTTGAGAAAAGCTATATAATACATATTAAGGTCTTTAGTGTCTGTCTGATGGTTCACAGCATGAGTCGAATTGAGATATATATAGCATTTCTCAAGGAATTCTCTTTTTTGCCTGTCGCCTTCATAATGTAGAATTTTTAATTCATCAAAGGCAAACTGGTGGCAGTTATTTGCGGCATGCTGTGCGAGAGCAGTGGAGGTTTTGCCACTAGTAACCGAGTGTTCTACGCATCGAAATATCTGCCAAATAAAAGGACGTCAGGTGGAGCTATAAATTTGCTGGTTACTTCTCTCCAACCCCTTTACTCTACTCATCCCAGCCTAATATTCAAACTACGTATTTTTTTTTTTTTTTTTTTTTTTTTTTTTTTTTAATTCAAAGAGATTTGAATTACTTTGATGACGTCGTTTGGTTTTACCTTTTATTTCAGATTCACGTTTTTAATTGACCATTAAAAATTACGTTTTATTGATTGAATGTTATTGGAAACTAAAAAGAAAGTTTTTTGTGGCTATTTTATTAAACTACTTTTTTAACTTAAATTATAATCTCAATCAATAGAAATTGATATATCATTTTATATATATACTCGGGTATATATACCATATATATCCCAGCTCCTCCACTTCGTTTTTAACTTGATGGTAAAAGGAAAAGTCAGTCAGCAAATTAAAAAAAATCAATTATTTTCACAGGTCTTTGGGAAACGCTTCGCTTTTAGATTCAAGTGGCCTATGATCATCAAAATTCATGGAATATAATACATATTATAAACAATGTTCATTTTGATTATTAATAGGTTTTTATGTTAATTCTTTCTAGAAACATGGACAAGCCCGGGAGCCGTGGCTCAGTGAGAAGACATTAGCTTCTCGCACCGGAGTCCCGGGTTCGCTTCCCGTCCCAAGCGAGAAAAATTTATTTCATTTGATTTGACTACAAATAGGGATGGGGTCTAAATGGCCTTAGATGCCGAAAAAGACCTTAAAAAAAAAATAAAAAAAAAATAAAAACATCGACAAAAAAATTAATTTTTTATTAATTGCTGGGCACCTACCTATCTTCTCTTCCTCTTCTACAATGATCACTACAGCCATCGTTTGTTTTAAACTTAACATTCAAATTTTATATAATTTTACAATCAAATCCTAGCTCCTCCACATCGTTTTAAATATAATTATTCAATCTTATTCATTGTAAAGAAACTTTTCAATTTTCATGACACTTATTTTAGAGACCTACATTATTATCAGAGGGTCAAGACCTTAAATTTAATTTTTGAGAAAGACAGCCATTTTAATTTTTTAAAATATTCTAGTGTCATTTACATGATTTTCAACTTAATTCATTCAAATAAAAAATTTTAACTTATAAATTTTCTTTTTGTTTGAATATATATCCCAGGTCCTTCACTTCATTATTCAAAAATAAATCAATTTAAAGCAAACAAAATATATACTGTATCTACCTTTAGATTGAAAAATATAAAATTTATTTTTATCTTTACATGTCCCAACTCCACCATTCAATGTTTAAAAATATTAAATTCCATTTAACATAAAATATGTGCTAAAACAGCAGAAATTGTATATTTATGAGGCTCAGTAATTTCGTTTACCCTGGTTTTATTTTAATCTAGAAATTTGATTATATATTAACATACACTAGAGCCATCTCTATATGTTTACATTAATTATCAAATCAGACAAATTCAAAATTTACTAGTACACTCTGCTTGTGAAATACTGAATAAAATTTTCCTTTTTTCACTCCGAAAATAGATTCAAATATAATAATATATTTATTATTCGTTTGGTCTATAAAGAGATTTTAACTCCATTGAGAGGCAAAAAAAAAAAAGAGAAAGAGAATGGATGGATTTACAAAAAGAAAAATTGTATGAAATATATGAATAAAATCCCTCAAGATTACCTTTAAAAAAAAAAAAAAACGAATGTTTTGAAGAAAACCTTTTATCTTTCCATTACAGCATAAGAGGGAAAGAGAAATATTTCTTTGTCAATGGTTATTTTTAAAACATTTTCAAGAATAGTTAATATTTAAAACATTTTTTATGAAATTTTAATTTAAAGACATTTTCACTTTATTTTCGTTTTGAACAAACATCCCAGCTCCTCCACTTGATCATTTGAAAATGAATTTTGGGCTAAATACTTTTAATTCAGATAATTGAAGCAAAAATAAAGTCAGAATAATCCATGCTAATTAATGTTGGAGATGTAATTTTAATGTATCAGTAATCTGGGTTCCACTTCCAAATTAAGTAATTTTTTAAGTGTCTGAGATAATGAAGAATGTTTAAGCCTTAACCCATATATAATAAACATAATTTATTATTTAATTAATTTAAAAATTTTAATGAAAAAAAAATTAAATAAAACAACAATATTGCTGGCAACTTAAATAAATTATTCACAATTAGTTTTAAAATTAATTAATTATTTATAAATAAATAAACAAATTATATTAAAAAAAAAAACATTTAGATAAAAACTTGTTTATGTGGAGGAGCTGGAATAATTTTACATATGATTATGATTATTTATGAACTAGTTCAATTTCATTGTTATTTAACAGGAAAGGAATTCGATTTGATTACTTGTCTTTTGTCAAAGTGAATTAATAGAGAGCCATGGAATCTCTTTGGCTTGCTTGGCTCGACCCTTTTCTCTTTCGCTTTGACTTTGGTCAGCCAAGAATCCTTTGCTTTTGGACAAAATCGAAATATTGGCAAAAGCTTTAATGAGGTTAACTGGCGCCTAACAACAACTAGTTCAACAATCGGCTTTTGCTTTCTAAAAAAAAAAAAATGCTTTTGAGTCTTTATTATTTTTGATATTGAGGTAGAAAGCAATAAAACAAGTTCAATTCAAGTTCAAATCACAAAAAGTTTATTGAAAACTGAAATAAAAAAAGTGTAATTTGAAAAATAATTAATAATTTTTGATTTGAGTAATGTTTATGTTGATATATTTAGTTTTGTGGTAAGACACGGAGCGTGTTAAAAATCCTTTATGTGATATATTTTATTCTTGTGATATATTATTCATCAAATCAATTTTAAAATTTATATCCCAGCACTTCCACATATTTATTTTAATTTATCAAATTTTTCTTATTTATAAACAATTTAATACGCTTACAGAAATAAGAGAACTTGTTTTTTTTTTTCTTTCTTAAGACGTTAGAAAAATAAATTAAAATTAAATTTATATTCATTTAAGAATATAAATAAAGTGAAAGAAAAAAAAAAAGATGTAAGATAAATGACATTCACTTTGAGTTCCAAATGGCAATGTTGAAAACATCCAAAGCACGTGATGCAAATTTAGAGAAAAAAAAAGGAAAAAGAGAGAGAATGAAATAAAGTCTAAGTCTCCTTTGATCTGAAAGATATAGCTTAGTGCGAGGAGGGGGGCGGGGAGGAGGGGGGATTATTGGGTCGCTGCTTGGTAGGAGACTTGACGAACAACATCCATCAAGACAAAACGTGGTGGGATTTTTATTAAACTAAAAAAAAAAAATAAATAAATAAATAAAGACGAATAAAAAGTTTTATTTAACAAATTTTGAGTTTGATTAAATTTTTTTTTACACACACACACACAGTAGAAATTTAAATATTTGTTTGCTTTTTGTTGTTGTTGCCTTTTTCTTGTTAAAGAATTAAATTAAATAGTACATAAATATCTTAATTTTAATTATTAATAGAAAATTAATAAAAATTTTGCTTCGATATATGAGTTTTACTTCAACATTCGAACCTAGTTATAAAGGTGATAATTTTTATTTTATTTGAGAATTCTTGCCGTGTATATTGTGTATAAAAAATAATTTTTTAAATTTTTTATTATTATTATTATTAGCTATTTGTTGGCCAAAAATTAATACTGATATCCCAACACCTCCACCAAAATTTATTAGTCATTTAATTCTTTTGAATTTTGAAAACACCTTGATACTTTTTTTATTTGAATAATTTTATAATTTAGTAACATCCCAGGATAAAAAATAATTTTTTAAATTTTTTATTATTATTAGCTATTTGTTGGTCAACAAATTAATATTATTAATGTTGGAAAAAATGACTGTTTAACTTGATAAGGATAACAGCCAGGAAAAATCAAATCAGACATAAACTAGCTCAATTTTTATCAGATTTTCGTTTATTTGATCGTCGACGTTTCGGACTCCAGTCGCGCCCTTCCTCTGATAAAAATTGATCTAGATTATGTCTGATTTTATTTTACTGGCTGCTATTCTTATTAAAATTATTAATACTGATATCCCAACACCTCCACCGAAATTCATTAATCATTTAAAAGAATATAATAATAATGTAAAGAATATAATATTAAAATAACAAAAATTTTTAAAAACACCTTGATACTTTTTTTATTTGAATAATTTTATAATTTAGTAATATCCCAGCATATCCACCAAAAATCATTTTTTACTTTATAATTTTTTAAATATTTTTCTTTAAAATTAAACAGCTTGTGCGTTTTGACACACCCTATATTTCACGTGTTTATCGTGCAAAATGTCAATAATCAAAGACGAAATGAACAGGAAAAACTTTCCCATTGATATTGATTCTTTATTATTCTCCTTTTTTCTTTCTCTTTCTTTTTTTCCCCCAACACACAACAATAAATATAAATTTACAACTATTTTGCATTATATGAGATTTTTTTTTCTTTTTTTGAAAGAAAGAGGAAACATAAATTATCATATAGACAATTGGCAACATTGTCATGTGTCTAGAATAAAATTTGCATTTCCTTTCTCCACTCGCCTTGCTTTTTTTTTTTATAAATCTTAAGTTGTTAATATTATTATTATTATTATTTGTAATTTTATTTTGTTTCTCTCCTTTTATTTTATCGATTATTATTTGTTTAGTATTCAGATCCAAATGAATATCTCGTATATTTCCACTCAATATAAATATACTTACAAAAACTGTAAAAAAAAATTGGAGGGAAAAAATAAAAAGAAAATTTATTTATTTTCTTAGAACGCAAAATCTAATATGGTTGACTCATTCTTTTAATACTGATATACACGTATAGAGAAATGATAAATCATCAAATTATCATTTTATTTTATTTTTGAATCCCAGCTTCTCCACACATTAATATAAAAATCTTTATTTCTTATGAGTATGATTATTAACTAATTTAATTTTTAATAATATATTATAGTTTTAATGAGAAATATTTATTTTATATTCCCCCAAGTGGAGAAGCTGGGAAGACTAAAAGTTTTTTTTTTTTTAGTTAATCATTCAACTGAATAATGAAATGGTTCTGTGGAGCATTACCAAATCTTGCTTTCGGTTTTCTGTAGTTGGTAGCACGCCTGACTTGTATACCAAGGGTCGTGGGTTCGGATCCCAGGCAGTCCGATGACGATTTATTTAAGCCATTTGGATACCAAATGACTTAAATAAGAATGCCTGAACCCCATATATATATATATATATATATACTATATATATATTCATAATAACGGTTATCGCAAAAGTTTTATATGGCTAAAGTTGCCGAAAAGGCTGTATGCATGTGTGTGTGAGTGGAAAAAAGTGTTTTTTATTCAAAAAAAAAAAAAAAATTAAAGGGCAAAACATATATTTAGCGGAGGAGCTGGGAGTTTTTAGTCGTAAATTCGATACTAAGTCTATCTGAGTTAGAATTATTTCCCTTGTTTTCGCCAAAAAAAAAAAATATGTATTCCAAATTGTCAAGAAGTCCGGCGAAAGTGAGCTGTCCAACTAGTTATTAATTAAATTAAAATGTTATTCAACTTCAAAAAAACTTTTAGAAAGAAAAAATAGAAATACGTGATCTTAATAATGATAATAATAAGAAATAATTTAAAGAAAGAAAAAAACTTGTAGCCAAAAGAAAGAAAAAAAAACTTTTTTATGGAAAAAATTAAGATAAAAAAAAAAAAATTTTAAATGAAAAAAAAAACTTTTTTGATTGATTCATTAAAAAACTAAATATATAAACAAGTTTTTTTTTTTAATCAAAGCTTCCACTGTAATATGATCAAAAGAATAAATAAGTTTTTCAATTTATAATTTTAGGATTTTTTTTTTTATATTATATATTTGTTTGTTAACTTAGTTTTAGACTTAAAAAGTCTTTATTTAATAAAAAAAAAATAATAAATAATTAAGCTACTACAAGGCAATACAACCAAATAGAAATAAATTGATATTTTAGAAATTTTAAAATAAAAAAAACTCAATATTTTTGAAATTTCAAATTTTAAAATTGACAAATAATAAAATTTTTTTATTTATGCCAATTCCAACAATTACCCTTCATTAAAAAAAAAACAACAATTAAAGGAAAAAATGATCGTATATTTAGTGGAGGAGCTGGGAATTTTGGATTCGTAAAAACTAAATAAACAAAATCAGCTTCCACTATGATATGATCAAAGAATAAATGAAAAAAATAATTTTTCAATTTATAATTTTCTTTTTTTAATAGGAGAGACTTTCTTATTTCGGTAATTTATTTTAAAAAATAAATAATGTTTAATTAATAACAAAAAAGCTTTTGTTAATATATACAAATAAATTGTTATTTTAGATAAATTAAAACAAAAAATTCAATATTTTTGTAATAGTATTAAAAATTGAAAAAAAATATCTCCAAAGAAGTAACTCATTTATACCAACTCGAATCCCTTTTCATTCAATTAAATATAAAAAAAAAAAATAAAGTGCAAAAAAATTATTATATATTTAGTGGAGGAGCTGGGAATTTTGAATAGTAAATATAAAAACATATTGTTTGTGTTATATGATATATATGGTGTAACCAAGTGTGTTATTGAAAATTATTACCAATAATCTTCGAACTTAAGTCTTATAAATATAAATTTTCTCTTTTTGATAACTCTGACTTCAATAAACAATTTGCAATTATTCCTACGAAATTAATTAATAAAATTCTAATTTTGATATAAACAAATAAATGTTGATGTATTGTGATTTATACGTTTATAAAAAAAATTATATCATTTTCATTTGGCCTAGATTTTAGTATTTATATATCACGCAAACGTTTATTTATTTATTTATTTATTTTTTTTATTTGTGAATAATTATTTCTCCAAACTCGATGACCTCTGGATTCGTAATCTGCTCTCTTAATGCGGAACAATAAGAACTTATTTATTATTTTATTAATTTTGAAAAGATAAATATATATTTTTTATTTTTTTTTTTAAAGTTCAGATTCAAGGTCATGCAATACAATATTTTATATTATATTATATATTGAGTTGGTTCCTGGAAAACCATTTAGTTTTATAGATTCTTAAAAATATGAAATCTATAAACGTTTGGTAAAAAATTTATCGTAAATCCCAGCTCCTTCCCTAAATGAAATAAGAAAATATATTTTCAATATAAAAATAATATTTATTCTCTTTTGACGCTTCTGAATTGAATTTTTTTTTAAATACTTAATTTCTATTGTTTAATTAGCGGTTTTGATCGCCATATCTTGCTTTCAACAGGTATTATGTCGTCTTTAATTTTTAGTTTCAATATTTAATAAATTTTCCAAAAGCGTATAAAAAAGTTTTTGCTATAAATTTATTTTCTGAAATTGAATTAAAGAACTAATTAAATTTAAATATGAATTCTAATTGAGCGTTTGAATGATTTCGGTTTATTTCCGATATATTTTAAAATATAATTGACATTTTATTTATTAAAAAAAATAAATAAATAAATAAACGAATGAGCAACGGAATAAATATAATAAG
>JAKCPI010009376.1:0-13821 GCA_023213315.1 Euborellia annulipes | reverse complement strand
TCTGAAGACCACTTTACTCTTGTGTTTCATAGGAAAGATAGGAAAAATGGTTGCCATGGTAACAAAATATAAATATTTTCCCATACTTATAAATTTTACATCTGAATTCAAATGTACCGTACTGTCGGGAACTAAATATATTTCGACACGAAAAATCTGGTGTGACAAGCACAGTACACAACTTTCGATTACCGAAGGTAAGAGAAAGTTGTGTGCTGTGCGCCAGTCACACCAGATTTTTTAGTTTTGGGCCTAGTCACAAAATGAAATTATCAATAATACATATAACCTACAAGTCACAAACTGAGATAATAATAGAATAAAACTGACAATTGACAGCCGGCATTGTATTTCAGATATTATCTTCTCTCAGTTTATTAATATAAATGTCACAAAAGAGGAAAAAAATTTTAAAATAATAATTTAATAAGAGCAATAAAATTTTAAACCAGCTTTTAGAGGGATAATAAAGAAATAAAAGCAATAAGATATGATTTCGTAAAAAACAAAACAGCAAACAAACCACCTTCTGTTTTTGTGGAAATATTATTATTTTAATTAAACATGGTCTATTTATTATGAAAGATTTAAGTCCATTTCCTTATTTTGTGTAAATTTTAATAGATTCTTGAACATTCTGAGAATTCCAAAGCGCACAAGATCCCATGACAAGGGCAAAGAGTAAATTTAACAGAGCCGTACGGTGGCGCCATCCTGGCGGTGATTCCGATGAACTTATTAACCTTTATTCTAAATTCTATTTACACGATATATTTTTATAATAAATGGTTCAGATAAATAAATAATTTTAATTTTACTCACAATTTAATGAGAAGAGATGAAATGAAGGGGTTGTCTTGATATTCACATAATCACAAAACATTTACACAATGTTACCACTGCACAATCTCAAAAACAACTAATAAAGGAGATGTCGACCAGACTGAAATACCGCTTGTTGAGTGACGTAACAATTTTCTCGGCTTCTGATTGGTCAAAGCATTTTTTAACCCGCCAAGGATCAAGGGATCCCGCCAATATTAATTCTTTTTTATTATAATTTAAAATATATAACTATTAAAAAGATAAAAAAAAAATTAAATAAATAATTCATTTTTTGATGGAATATAAAAAAAAAACTTTTTATTTGATATGGCAATTTGAATATACTTATTTCTCTTGACTAAACTTTGATGACATCTTTGATGACCTGTTTCTAAGCTATCGAGACCGATTCAGAGAATGACGTCATCCATTGTTTCTAAGAATCAAATTAAAAAAAAAAATAAATATATTTTTATATTCCACAAATTAAAAAATAATTTTTAGTAGACTATAAGTTGAAAAATCTGGTGTGACTGGTCGCACAGTACACAACTTTCTCTTGCCAAAGGGTAAATGTTCAACTGTGTTTATAGACAAATAGTGGAACAAGTAAAGAAAAGAAAGAAATCAGTATTTTTTATTTTATTTTAACAGATGGAATTATACACAAATTTGTTCGTTCTAATAAATAAAACAAAAGAAATAAATATTAAGTTATTTATTATAGGTAGTTCGGGGGCAGTCCAAGTAAATTAATTATATTTCAAGAGCAGAGGGGGGAGGGGATTAATTCATAGAATTATCCCCCCCCCCCATCCTATCGTAATTTCAACAATCAGTGCCTGGGGTCGCATCCCGTCCCAAGCGGGAAAGATCTATTTCAAATGAATTGACCACAAATCATTTTTTATGGTCAAAATGGCCTTAGATGCCAAAAAAAAGACAACAAAAAAAAAAAAAAACAATTATAATTATCGAACTATGATATTACATTTACAAACGATATTAGATTTCGGCGGCAGTAAGCACACGGGGATAGTAGCTTAAATAAGTTACTGTCCTAAAAAAAAATTATTTTATTTGTATGTAACGAAATTAAAAATAAAATTAATAAAAAAAAAGCAGTTTTTTGGATCAGACAATGGTAGAAATTTTTGACATTTACGGTGGGTTCCAAAAAGAGTTGGCTTATTTACAGTCGATTACATGTTTCTTTACGCGTAAATAACCAACTCTCTAAAAAAAAGTTCAGGTTATAAGCTTATATTTCATATTTTTTGTGTGTTTTAGAGCTTTGACGATGTTGTTTTCTTTTTATTTAGTGAATAATATAATCAAAATGTTAATAAAATAAATAAAAAAAATGAAATTCAAAAATTAAATATGGTAACTTAACCTACAACTGTCATTTCATTTGTGAGTACATTTATTAATTTCTTTAATTATTTAATATCAGATAATTAAATAAAGTTTGCTTTAATTTTTTTAGGTTTCTGATAAGGAACTAAACATATGGAAAATTAATTTTAGAACCCGAAAAGTGGAATCTGACAGGTATTACAAAATCTATTACTATATGAATCCTCAAGATTTAAAAAAAATTCAAAAGAAATATTTGTTTTGCTTTTTATAATATATAAATAAACATGATTAAAAAAAGAAGAATATTACCAGGGGGGTCAAACTCGGTTTGTTTACATTTTTTTCATTCCAAGTGAGTGACGTCATGGAGCTCCTCTTTTTTGTAAAAGATCTTTCGGGACAAACCATTTATAAATATTTATATACGGTATATTATTAATAAAGCAGAATAAATACTTGGGTCTAAATTAGTTTAGTCAGAAACTATAAAATTTGCAAACAAAACAAAATGAATGTGAACTAGGTTATAGGCAGTCAACAATGCTGCCTCTTAGAAAAATGCAAGCAAAGAGGAGCTTCATGACGCGGGCCAATCAAAAACTGTGACCGGAAAGTTGTTTATTTACTAGTTTCTGGCCAACCTGTGTATTTTAAAGACCTTGAATATTACTATTTTCCTAAAAGAAACATTTTATATGGTTAATAAAGAAAAAAATTTTTTGATTAAAACATTTTAAAAGCATCTCATCTTATTTTTGAATATAAAATTATCTAAAGAAAGAAGTATAAAATGTCAAATTAATAAGTATGAATATACTGAAACTTGTTTTTATTTGAATTTGATGAATTTTATTTGAGTTTCCTTTCGGGATTCGCGCATGCGCTCCCGAGTTATTTACAGCTAGTTACACTTATTTATGCAAATAACTGTTTACAGTTATTTACACAAATTTTGTAAGTAACTACAAAATCGTGTAAATAACCCAACTCTCCTGGGTCTTTAAATTATAAGCGGTTGTAAATGCTTAAAAATGAATTAATTTAATTCTGATTCCCTTAATTTTCAATATATATTAAGCGATATTAATTATTATAGATATCTGACGAAGTGATAAAGTGAGGTTATAATGTCAATTTTTTTTATGTAGTTGGAAAGTTGAGCGCAAGGGTGGATTGTATTATTTATAATTTCATACATGTCATACAATTCGATCCTAATTTCACTTGAGTATTTTATAAGTAATAACATAACCTCACTTCGTCAAATAAATATCTATAATAATTAATAATACCGATTAATACGTATTAATGAATTAAAGAAATCAGAATTAAATTAAAGCATTTTTTTATATTTAGCTTATGATCATATAAATACTAAATTAATTCAATGCAAAAAATTAAACCTCAATGATTAAAGAGATTCTTTATATTTATTTAGCTTAGCACAAGACGATACTATCTCCGTGTAAATCAGACATAAAAGTCCACCGAAAATCTTTACAGTGTCACACCTAGGGGATTAGGGGTTCAATCCTCCTTACCCTGGAATAAGACTAGATATTTTAGGATATAAAACGAAATATATCTTATATATATAAATTTACAATATAAAATTTTAATCCGGAGGGGCTTTAAGAAACGGTTGAGACGATTTTTTCGGTGTCGTTACTAAAATAAGATGTTTGTCTCAAGCCTTCTCTCTCCTCTTCATTTCAGGAAGGGGAAATTATAGATCCCTTCCTCTTTAAGGGGGCTCGGGAGCGAAGTGGTTACGCATGTTTTTCCCGCTACGCCCTGTAGTGTGTCATAAAAAGTATGCCCAAAAAATCAAGTAATTCAAAAATATGCCAAGAGATGTCAGAATGGTAGCTAATAATATTTTATTGTTATTATATATTATGTATCTTTTATAAAAGCATAAAAATATATAAATATAGGCCAAAAAGGGGATCAGCTGTTAGACTAGCCTGCCATCTATTGCAAGAATGCTGAACTAATTTGACAGTTGATTTTTAAATAAATCATCTAACAAGCTTATTTTAAAAAATTTCTTAATTAATATGTGATTAATAATAACAATAAATTTATTTTTAAATTTAAAAGATTATTGGGACAAATTGTTTTTTACAAAAAAATTAATTACGATAATTTTTTAATAAGTCATTAAAAAATTCTAACTCGATGTCCCAATAATCTCTTATGAGAATTTATAATTTCATAGTACGGAATGCGTATTGAAAGAGAAGGCTTGACTGCAGACTTCAAAAAAAACTCCCTTTTAGATTTGTTCCAAACTCTTTCAGACAAGGGTCATCCTTCAATTGTTTTATCGTCATCTTTTCTATTATTAATATATATTTGAGCTTTCTAGGACTAGTGCAAGGGGTGCTGAATAGGGTGGTCCACAGTATACATATTTTTACAAATGTATTTAAAAAAAAAAGCCCCTGGGCCGGCCATAACACAATGGTAGAGTGCCAGAGGTCAGGGGTTTGCATCCCGTCTCATTTTATTTTAAATGATTTGGCTACCAATCAATAGCATAAGGTGTCCATCGCAGTGTCAGAAAAATAACAAGTCAAATTTTCTTTTATTTAGATTCTCGCCTTTACTGCTGACGTTTCCGCCCGTGGTCTATGCCAGTGCTTCCTAAACTTTTTAAAGTCGCGGCCCCCTTGGAACCCAAACCAATATCTCACGGCCCCCCATTTTTTTTTAAAATTCACTTTGGTATGCATGCATTTACTAATGTCAGCATTAAAAGCGCGAAAAAAAAAAAAATAAACACACTTACAGGTCTATATTCTCTAAAAACAGACGTTAAAATTTAAAATGGGTGTTAAAAAGTAATGTAAAAACAATCAGCGTTAAAAAATACTATTCAAAATCACTTCCTTGCCTCAAATAGCTATTCTATAAACAAAATCTTTAATAGGAGAATTAAATTCACAAAGTTTTCTGTTTCAATAATATATGCCATATGTGTCGAAATACGTATAAAGTGTTAAGGTGCGCGTCTCGGGGTGCTAATTTTGGGACTTTCCAGCGGCCACAATTTTGAAGCTATCGACCTCAAATTTTTTTTTAAATTAAAGCTATTTAAAATATCTACAACTTATAGAAGCCCTTTTTTTGATTTTCGAAAAAAAAAAAAAAAAAAATTTTAGATTAATCGCATTAAATAAAAGATATTTTAAAAAAAGGAGCTCTATATCTTATAGATAATTAAATTAGTAATCATTGTGTTAAAAAATAATTAATTTTTTGCCTTTAATTAATTAGCTGGAAAGTCTAGAATGAAATGCAATTTGTCCCTTGTTTTCCTATGGGGAACACTAACGCCATCTCTTGCCGCCTAGAGGAACTCGGTAGTCAAAAGCTTTCTAACGACTTTTCGAGACGCGCACCTTAATATCAAATTAATATATTATTGAAACAGAAAACCTTGTGAATTTAATTCTCCTATTAAAGATTTTGTTTACAGAATAGCTATTTGAGGCAAGGAAGTAATTTTGAATAGTATTCTTTAACGCTGATTGTTTTTACATTACTTTTTAACAGCCGTTTTAAATTTTAACGTCTGTTTTTAGAGAATAGATTATGTGATGATTAATTAGTGCATGTATCCATATAACATAGACTCTATATTATAAGCAGTTGCAAATATATTATAATTTCAACATTTTATAATTATATTCCAAGTATTTAAACTTATTTAACAATTTGTTATATTTGCGACTCTTCGCGGCTCCCCTGCGGGTGATCCATGGCCCCCTGGGGGCCGCGGCCCACGACTTTAAGATGCCCTTGTCTAGGCCGGCTGACAGTAATCAAAATGTGATATTTGTAAAAACAGCGACAACATTCAACATTATTGCCAGCCGGCTCTGAAGATGTCCGAAATGTTAGCCGTGAGGGCGGGAATCTAAATAAAACGTCTTGCTATTTTTCCGACTCCATCACCATTAACCCTATAGCCACATCATTCTTCATCAATTAGTTTTAAATATAATTGTTATTTCTTTAATATCTTTAAGGGGGTTCAGGAGGTTTTCCCGTTAAGATGGCGGTGTGTGTCATAAAAAGTATGCCCAAATATCAAGTAATTCAAAAATTTGCCAAGAGATGTCAGAATGGTAGCTAATAATATTTAATGCATTTGGTTGATTTTCATTGATCTTTTAGCAATAAATACTTTATAAATGTTATTATATATTATGTATCTTTTATAAAAGCATAAAAATATATAAATATAGGCTAATACTATATCGTCTGTTAGACTAGTCTGCCATCTATTGCAAGAATTGTGAACTAATTTGACATTTGATTTTTAAATAAATCATCTAAGCTTATTTTAAAAATTTCTCAATTAATATGTGATTAATAATAACAATAAATTCATTTTTAAATTTAAAAAAAATTAAAGATTATTGGGACAGATTGTTTTTTTGTATTTGCTTGATAACAAAAAAATTAATTACGATAATTTTTTAATAAGTCATTAAAAATAATTATAGCTCGATGTCCCAATAATCTCTTATGAATTTAATTCATTAAAAAAAAAACCGCATTGAAAATTTCCTTATAATAAATAGTCTAGTTTTTTTAAAAGTAAGTTTAGGCGTCGCTCCTGAACCCCCTTAACACAGAAAATGAAGACGACCACCCTCAAGGCTAATAGATGACAAGGTTGTCTCATACGGCTCGGCCAATCAGAGCGAAGGCGGGAAATCGTCATCAAGAAGCCCAAATTTGAATTCTTATTTAACATATAGTATTTATCTCTCTCTGGCTTTTTACGATTTATATTTAAAAGTTGTTCATTTTAATTTTCTTTCATCATTTTTGATAGTTGAATATAAATTTTAAAATATTTAATTTTTCCTTTTACTTTCTCTTACCTATATAACAATATTATATAAGTATATATAAGTAGAAAGTATTTTTTTCCGAATTGTCTTCATTTTTGTTTTACTTTCTATTATTTAATTAATATATTTTAAAAAAAATTATTATTTTCTCTAGTGCTGAAAAAAACATTAAATAATATTTCAAAAAAATAAAAATGGAACATATTTTAAATAAAATAAATAAATTTATTATGACCCGCTTAGAGGCACCAGTCCCCGGCGGCTAGGTCCAACAAACACAATACAAATTTAAATATAATAACAAATATAACAAAATAAATCAAAAGGGAAAAAAATAGAAATGTATATTAAACGTCGCATTAGCCATCCCGACATTCGCCTTAAGTTGTTAAGGAAAACCTGGCCAAAAACCTTAACAAGGATGGTATGACCTCTCTACCTAAACTATTTCATAAGAAATAAATATTAATAGAATAATAGACAGGAAGAGAGAATGTCAGCCCAACAGGACAGCCCCTATCGAATAAAAATCTCAATCCAGAAGGCGTTTCGGTTTTAATTAAATAAAGCCATAATCAGTTCTCAAGAGATTATTGGCTGTGCAAATGTTATATTTTTATATAATTTTGTATGTTTATATAAAATAACACTCTCTGCATCCCAACATTGAGCCAATAATCTCTTGAGAACTGATGATGGCTTTATTTAATTAAAACCGAAACGCCTTCTGGATTGAGATCTTTATTCGATAGGTGCTGTCCTGTTTGGCTGACATCCTCTCTTCCTGTCTATTATTCTATTAATATTTATTTCTTATGAAATAGTTTTCTTCTTTTTTTAAGATTTTTTCTTCCCTCGTCAGAAAGTTTTCTTTTCATTAAAGAAATTCTATTGGTAACTACTCTTTGAGAATTAAAAAATTTTATTCTAAGTAAAACTCTTAATTTAACGAATGATTTTTCTAAAATTATTGGAATTTCTGGGCATTTTTTAAATACATATTTAGTTATTTTATTTCAGGGGCGTATATAAGGGGGGGGGCCGAGGGGGCCCGGGCCCCCCCCGAAATTTCCCAAACACATATACATATATAGAGTTATACAGACATCAGCGCAACAAATTTTTCCGCAGGATGAAAATCTTTGGTTCCGCAAAAGAAAAAATGTTCTGCAAAAAATTTCGTGTGAAAAAAAATTTAGTTTCTTAAAAAAAAAATTTTCCGCAGAAAAATTTTTGAGTTCGGCCCCCCCCCCCCCCCGAAAAAATTTCTATATACGCCCCTGTTTTATTTACTATGTTTTTTTCTTTTTTTAAACTGCCTTTGTTATATTTTTTTTCTTCATCTATTTTATCTTCATCTTTTTCTGTCTGTGAAATATTTGTTTGTAGACTTGAAGTTTCAGAAACCTTCTTCATTAAATCTTAAAATATTTCTTTTTCTTCCTTTCTTTTATCTCGGGCCAATCGGGCTGATTCCTCAGGAATTGGTACATCACTTGGTTTTAAAAATAACGATGGAACAGCTGAAAAAATTGATATATTAATAATAAATAAGATATTACTAAAATAAAAAGTAAAATTAGAATCTCAGTGGACATGGGTATAGCCTATAGTGAAAAAAGCCTTGTATATATATAGAGTATTTTTTACCTACCTGTTGGCTTTAATCGAATTTTGGGAGATAAATTCATAATTTTCGCTCGCATGTCTTCTTGAAAATCAGATTTTGCACGTTGCAAATTCTTCCCGTTTTTGGATTTACACTATCTTTTCGATAACATCTTCTAATCCATTCTTTTCGTAGGTTATCATCTTTTGGAAATGAAAAAAAAACAATAATTTTTTCTTCTCCTTCCTTTTGTTTATAAAAAGAATTTTTACAAATTGCAACTGAGCAAATTGTTCCAGGCATCTAAAAGAATGATTTGAATCAAATATATATTTTAAATAATTGATTTAGTATTTCATTAATTACCTTGAATGCATGTAAAGAAAGCGCCACAAACACACAAATGAAAAGTTGATTGAAAAAGATGAAAAAACAGCCTAAATCGAATATTTTGAAAAAGGTTATGATTAGAATCAAATATATATTTTTTAACTATTTGATTTAACATTCAATTAATTACCTCCAATATAAGCAAATATGATAAAACAATGTCCAAATCGATTTATTAAAGCATGTGTAATGTGAAGCACAAAATATCAAATAGCTATGGGCGCTCAGAGCGTTTGTCACTAGGGAATCTTGGACTCGAGTGACGTCATCTGCCAAAACCCCCCACCATTTTCCACTCCGTATGAGACAACCTTGTCTTTCTACTAACCTTGGACCACCCTATTATAAATGCAACATTATTTTCAACTGCCCTGGCCCTACCTATATATACAATTCTCGAGGGTTTTAACTTAAATATTAAGTCAGTTTATATATATAAAAAAAAAAAAAAAATAGTGCATAAAATTACACTACGTTTAAAAAAAAAAAAAGAAAGTTTTTGTTGAATATTTACACATTTGTAGCAAGAGGTGTCTTTAATGATTTACTTTTCTTTTTAGAGAATGTGACCCACGTGTAGGCTAAACTTCCCGCGACGCTAATATTAATTCCAATAAAATTGGCAACACTGAAGATATAATCGCCGGCAATAACCATGCCCATATAGGTGATGGAGATATTTTTAAGACATCCAATGACGGTAGTCGTGAGCGCTGAATTGTAAAGTGTACAGAGCATAATGGAATAAGTGAGTACAAATCCCATCACACAGCTAAGTCCAAATTCAAATAGAAATAGTGGTTCATCCCAGTGTGGGAAATCAGCTGCTAGACGCCATTCACCGCAAAGACAAGCAACAATCACGCCCGGTGGTAACATCAATAATGAATTATAGAAGAGGACACCGTTGTTACCCAATTCGGCTGATTCTAATTTCTGTTTCATTACAACGCCGTTTGTGGCTGTGAATACATCGTTGAGTAATACAAGCATATATCCGTTGAGATTGAATGCCAAATCGTTACTTGCAGCTACTAGAGCGCCAGCTATCATCGTATAGACCGAGAGCTACAATAAAAAAAAAAAAAAAAAGAAATTATTTCTAAAACTAATGGTGTAATAAATTGATAGCGAACACGTCATCAAATCCTTCCAGAAGAAGAGTAATGAGACAGTTTCAGTCATGCTCGTTGATCCACTTTCTGCTTTCTCTATATTTAAGGGCCACATTTGTTTACAAACTGATGAATATAGCTAAACCATTTGAACAAGTCTGAAATGAGCAACTTAGACAACATTAAATCAAAAATAGACTCTTATTTTATTTTAATGAGACGTTTTTGTTAATAAAAATTGTAAGAGCGAGAATAAGAACACAAGATTACCATGTAGGTTTTTATTAACAAAAACGTCGCATTAAAATACAATAATCAGTGTCAAAAAAATTTATTTCTATTGTTGATTTAATGTTGCTCACTTCAGACTTGTTCAAATGGTTGCTATCATCACAAAATGTAAACAAATGGAAAAAATGTTAAATATTAAAAAAAAAAAACCGGAAGTGCTAGGACCAAAACGTATTTTTCTCTGAACCAGTTTTTTATGCTGAATACGTAGCCTATAGGTAATTATTATTTTTCTACGACCTTTAGTTCAGGGCGTACTTTTTATGCGTACAGACGGACAGACAGACACCGGAATCTCTGCATAAGCTCTCTCCCCCCTAGTACAGTGAGAGCTAAAAAAAATGCAATAGCGCATTAAAATTAAGTAAATTTTTACAAAAAATAAAAATTAATAATTTTGAAAGGTCAGGAAATAGAATACAAGTGTTATAGTAGTTCCCGATAAGATGGTGTTATGTGTCTTGAAAAGTAAGCAAAAAATAAAAAAACGGATTACGAAAATTCGAAAAGAGATGTCAGCATGTTAGCTAAAAATTTAATGCATTTGGTTGATTTTCATTGATCTTTTAACAATAAATACTTTATAAATGTTATTATATATTATGTATCTTTTATAAAAACATAAAAATATATAAATATAGACTATTAGGGGATCAGCTGTTAGACTAGCCTGCCATCTATTGCAAGAATGCTGAACTAATTTGACAATTGATTTTTAAATAAATCATCTAAGCTTATTTTAAAAATTTCTTAATTAATATGTGATTAATAATAACAATAAATTCATTTTTAAATTTAAAAAAAAAAATTAAATATTATTGAGACGGATGGTTTGTTGTATTTAAAAAAAAAAAACAATTTTTTTTTTTTTTTTTTTTACGACAAATTTGGGAGCTGTGAAAATAAATAATTTGCAGGCAGAGGAGATATAAGGCTCCAACTCGGCCCCTTCCCCTCCCAACCCTCGAAATCCCGAAAAATTATAAATGAAAAGAAATATAAATTTTAAATATTGTTAGAAATTATAAAAAAAAAAATCTTAAATGAAGTTGGTTTAAATATTTTAATATTAAATGGCAGATAAATTAACAAATATCTTAACTTTTTTCAAAATATAATTATTATTGCAGTAATCGCAATCAGGCGCGGTCCTGCAAATTTGTTTTGGTTGGGGGGGGCTGAAATTTTTTTTTGATTTCGAATGTTTAAAAAACAATTCAGAATAAACAAAAACAGTTCTTATTCAAATGATATCTTTAAGGACGCAAAATATGGCCCAATGGCGCGTGACTAAACAGGCGACATAAAAAAAAAAACGCAAAATATCTAGTGTAAGTTAAGGTCTTCTGGGGGTGGGAGGGGGCTATAGCCCACATAACCCCCCACCCCCTTCCCCCGTAGCCCCGCTACTGATTGCAATCATAATTGCTATGTAGTTTAAGATTGGAGAAAGAAAAGTGAGCTCTAATACATTTCTAAAAGACATTCATATTTCTCCTTTATTTTCCATATTTTTAGAGATTTGTGGGCTAAATTGGCTTTCCAGGGATTTTTTTTTGGACTACAGTAATAAAGAGAATTTTCTTAAGGACTTATTAAAAAATTAAGGAAATTAATTTTTTTTGTTATCAACCTAATACAGAAAACAATCTATCCAAATAATCCTAAATTTTTTCTAAATTTAAAAATGAATTTATTCTTATTATTAATCACATATTAATTAAGAAATTTTTAAAATAAGCTTAGATGATTTATTTAAAAATCAAATGTCAAATTAGTTCAGCATTCTTGCAATAGATGGCAGGCTAGTCTAACAGCTGATCCCCTTTTGGCCTATATTTATATATTTTTATGGTTTTATAAAAGATACATAATATATAATAACATTTATTGTTAAAAGATCAATGAAAATCAACCAAATGCATTAAATTATTAGCTACCATTCTGACATCTCTTGGCAAATCTTTGAATTTCTTGATTTTTATGACACACAACGCCCTCTTATCGGCAAAAAACATGCGTAACATCTACCTCCTGTAACCCGTTAATAAATAAGAACCTCTGTGATTTCTGTATTTTCTTTAATACAGACTTATAAAGTAATAATAAAACAAAAAGCAAATACCTGAACAGCGAATCCAGGTCTAACTCCAAGAAGCCAATATTCACCGATCATTGTCATGAGTATAGAGAACCTTCTAAGGACCGTTAGCATTGGCAAGGAGAGTTCTTTGGTGCCGCCCAAGCCAAAAACAACGTTGCCAATATAAATCACAGGGAGAGGCCACACCTGATAACACATATTTAAAATTGATGTTCACGTTTTTATAAATAAATAAAAAATAAATTAAGTATAGAATGTACGCAAACTCTAAGATTAATTTAATTATTAATCAAGGAAGGGTTGTAGGCATTCTCAGGGTTCAAATTGAAATGTCTAAAATTGTATCCATCAACCCTTCCTTTATATAGCTCAACAACCACAACAACAACAACAACACAACGGAATAAATTGAAATTTATTTCAACGTTTCGGACGCCACGAAATTTTTTATAATTTTTAATTGTATTGTATTTAAAATCTTAACAATTTAATAATTTGAATGTTTTATGGCTGTGTTAATCCAAATGGAACTTAACAGACAAAATTAAAAAGAAATCTTTTATTTAATTTTCTATACTATTCGCCGGCTTTTCGGTCGCCAATCACGACCTTCATCAGGGCAAATATTGTTAACTATACCCTTCTCTTAGGTATTTTAATGTCTATTGCAATTAGGCTTTGGGAAAAAAAAAAACGGAAAATTTTGAAAACCGGTTTTTTTTTTCAACATCTGAATCTATTTTGAACGCACCGCCATTTTTTTTTTTTTTTTTTAAACACTCACACTTTTTTTCCCTTTAGGAGAAACTCAAAAAATTGTAGGAATTTCGGAACGAGAGTATTTTTCCTGGCCACTCCATAACGTCCTCTATAAAAATGTATGTAACCTCTTCATGTTACGAAATATGTTCCAGAACATCTCGTTTTTTTGTAAATAAATAAATAAATAAATAAATAAAACTGCAAAATTTCGTCATTCCCACGGAAAGTCGGACAAACAGCGAGATAGTCGACGGACCGACAGACAGACACTCCGCTATTATTATATATAGATTATTTAGGTATAAATAAATTATAATTTTTTTTTTTAATTTGTTTAAAGTCTTTTTCGGCATCTAAGGCCATTTAGACCCCATCAAATGATTGATAGCCAATTCAAATGAAATAAATTTTTCTCGCTTGGGAGGACGGGAAGCGAACCCGAAACCCCAAGCACTAGAGCTAATGTCTTCTCCCTGAGCCACGGAACACGGG
>JAKCPI010009375.1:0-23048 GCA_023213315.1 Euborellia annulipes | reverse complement strand
ACGGTTATTGTCAAAGTCTTAAATGACCTGAGTTGCCAAAAAGACTGTGTGAATATGTGTGTGAGTGTGAGTATGAATGAGAAAAGTGTGTGTTAAAAAAAATGTACATCTTGAATTCTAATATCTCAGGGGAAACTAAATATATATCGCAAGAGCAGATCCAGAGGAGTTTCTCGGGGTGGGGGGTAATCTGATGTGACTGGCCGCACAGCATTCAACTTTTTTGTAATAGGTGCATAAGGTCCGAAGACCTATAATGCCAATGACCAGTGATCACATGCAGCCAGGAAGAATATAATTAAAAAAATAAATAAATAAAGGAGAAGCATTTCTTACTTTGGGTAATTTAATGATGCATTCTGTACTGTTGTTTACCAGAATATAAATACAAATCAAATTCTTAAGTATTAGTTTTTAAAATTTTATATCAAAAATAAAATTTTATTCCCAAAAAAAAATTATTTTTTCAAATCCCGGGAAGGGGGAGATAATAACCCTCTTTACCCCTTCCCCCTTGTATTCGCCCTTGATATATCGATACAAAAAAAAAACTGGTGTGTCAAACACAAAACACACAAATTTTTTTTAATGAATATTTTGCCAATTATTCAATTAGACCTCACAATATACTATATATTCAAGATTTGTATATTCTATAAATCAAAAAAAAAAAAAAAAAAAAAGAAAAAAAAATGAATAAATAAATAATTGCTTTATTCAAAGAAAAATGAACGTCTGCTTATACATTAGGCTATTGATGTTCCATCATTCTTTCTTTTTTTTATTGGAACCTCTAATGCTATTGCATCACTTTGCCACTTTGGTATACGCATATCTATACGCGCGCCATATACATAAGTGAATGCACAGGACGTTTTTAAGTGGGTTCTGACAAGTAGTGAGCGATTGCCGGCATTACCAGGATAGCCAAACCCTGAGGCTTGATCGGTATATAGTTTGTTGTCCCCTCCATTTTCTTTTTTTCTTTTTTTTTTTGAGGAGAAAAAAGAGAGAATCAATTACCCATGAGAGTAAAAGAAGAAGAAGAGCGAGTTTTGTTCGAGGGTGTTGATGCATAGAATCCACTCTAAATATTCCCACTGTCAAAATCCTAGGCCTTACCCACCTCCCCCAACTGAATATGTGTTTGTAAAAAGCCTGGTGGCTAGATAAAAAGAAGAGTGAAGAAAAATCGCTGAACGGAAGGAATATGAGCAAGAAGAGTTGATGGCCAACTTACCATCATTTTTCATGTCGGTGTATGATGATGAATTATGATAGCTTTGTAATGGCCAGTGAAGGAAAGATGAGTGGTGGGGGGGGGGGGGACAGCAATTTGATGCTCTATATAATTAAATGCTACTCGTGTCAGAAAATATTAGCAAGCGGATATATTATAATTGTAATTTTGAAAGATTAATTTCAAATAAGGATAAATGGATATAAAAAAAAAAAAATTAAATTATTTTAGGTTAGAAAAGAGCCGAGATTCATATTTTGTATGCTATTTATAAGAACTATAATACGTTTTAATCTTACTTATTAGAGCAGAGAGAGAGAGGCCTTGCTGTATGATCTGAGTCAATGATTCAATTCAATTCTGAGAAATAAAATATATTTAAATTATATTGAAGGTCTCTTACTCTCCTTCTCAGAATGGTATCGAAATATCAGCAGAAAGCACATAAAACCAACGGAATTCTGAGCATTATCTAAGCGTTCGCACTCTAATAATCCAATTCACCCATTCAATTCACCATCTGCAACCTAAGAAGAGAGGAAACTTTGGAGCATGTTGTCCTGGTATGTCCGGCTTATCACCCATTTAGAGAGATCTTAGAAGATATGTGGACTTTGGAGAAATGAACCAGGGAAACCTAATCAGAGTACTGAATCCCATTGACTATCATCAAATAAATCTTTGATATTTAGGCCTATTACTTTGGAATGGGTGCATAAGGTCCGAAGACCTATAATGACCAGTGGTCACATGCAGCCAGGAAGAAAATAAAAACAAAAGGAGAAGCATAAAATGGAACTGAGAAGATGCCTGTTGAGATTAGACTTGAAAGTCTGAAGATTGTAGGTTTTGGGGAAGATAGGCGCAGGGAGCTTCTTCCAATCACGGGAGGTCATGGGGACAAAGGAAGATTGGAATTGACTAGTTCTATTAGTCGTGATCTGAACAGCATAGGGATGCTGCTCCCTTGTGTTCCGTGAATATGTTCCATTGGGTGGGATAATTGATTTTAATTCGGCAGAGCATTGACCATGGTAATACCTATAGAAGAGAGAGAGTGCAGACACGCTTCTTCTTTGTTCTAGATGCGGTGTGAGTAAAATCACCGATCAGTCTAATTGCACGCCTCTGTATGGCTACATGCTAAGATCTTTCATCCAGGTGAATAAATTCTATGTTGGTTTGTAATTTAAAATGATTTGTAATTTGTAGTTGTATTATATTATATCTCAACCCTTTTGTATGACCAAAAGTCTGAACAAAATAAATCTATCTAATCTATATTGAAGATCGATGTTATTAAGGGTTGTTGAACTTCGGATGGGTGAAATTCATCTCGAGGATGTATGCTCGGAATTTCCAAATGTAAAGGAAAGCAATTCCCAACGATACTCTAATTATTTACAATCAAAAAACAAATTTTTTGAAATTAAAATGTAATTTAAAAAAATATTTTTTTGGTAAGTTAAAATAAAAGTTTCTAATCCACCAATGATCAGAGCCTATAAGTAATGTCGCCTCCTAAGTAAGGAAACGGGAACACATTTCTGTATACTCCTATGAAACATACTCTGATAACGTGACTATAGTCTCATTATCTCTCATTATAATGAGAGGAAAAATTTTAATTTTCATTCACCCAGGACTGTTGAAATTTATTTTAATATATTGTAAAATAAAATTTTTGTTTATGTTTTATAATAATTGAAATAAGCTAGGCCCTTCCGATTCTCTTTTATTCCTTTATTATCGTCTTAATCTCTTATAATTAATAAGGCACACACATTCAGCCATTGTTTTGTCTTTAAGCTTCTCAGGTAAAACAAAGTAGCTTAGGGAGGAGACAGGCGTAGAGGGAGTGAAAGTGCCCGAATATTAGTGGAAGGGTTCTCTCAGAAGATTTGGTATTAGTGAAATTAATAAAATTTGAAATTTAATATGAAAGGAAAAACAATTGGATTGAAGCGCAAACAAAATGACAAATAAATTTTAAAATTCTAAATAAAATACAGTAGCTCTGTCAAATATGTTTTAACAAATTTGTGAGTATGTTTATTTGTTGGTGAGTCAAACCACCCATGGCGCCGGGAATCAAACCCAGGATCTCCAGCCTTTCCTTGCTATCCTTTGCATCAGGCCACCAGACCCTCGACCACACTAACAAATGCTATCACTCTCTATTTATGCAAGTTGGCAGTGCATTTTTCTAGCAAGAGAATTGAGAATTGAAGTGATAAATCTTTAAAGAAAAATTTCTCACTTGTCAGCAGCTTTTTAAATTAGTATGGCCTAACACCCTAAGTAGCAAAGCCCTTATCAGCGTTGGATTAATTAATTATAGTTAAATAGTCCCCCTCCTAGTAGTACACCGATGTCCCGGAAAGACTGGAGATTCTGTATTCGATTCCCAGGGCTTATGGGCGGTTTGAACCACCAACAACTAAACATACTCACAAATTTGTTAAATAACTTTATACAAGACTAGTCAAGTCCGAATCGAAATAAATATTCTAATTCAAGTGGTAGAGCCAGCCGAAGGCTACGCCCTCTTCGGCGAGCTAATACATCAAATTTATTCTTGCTCACTGTTTGGAAATTTTGCAATTGCTCACCGAAGGCTTAAAGATTTAAATTTCTCTCTCTCAGCTCCACTTCTTGTATCTCTGGCCAATCAGCGAGAGAACAGGCACAGGAAGTTAGTCGCTAGCGCTTTATATTATAGTATGATGATATGCTGAAGATATGATGATGATGATGATCTCGCAATTTATTAAAATATGTTTTAATTAAATTATAATTCAATTAGATACGTACACATTACAAATAAAAAGATCAAAATTTAGAAGAATTATGATTGATCTTCCTTTTTTGTCATCTAAATACGTAAACCTAAATTTTTCACAAAAAGAAAAAAAAAATTCTCATAAAGAAAGAGAAATTAATATCTTTTTTTTTTTTTTTTATTGTGCATACTGCGCAAGATTAATCTTCTGTGATGTCACCTTTGTGAAAGTAGTCCAGCTCATAAAAAAAAAAGAAACTTTGATTTTCACCCTCCTTTGTTTGTGTCTCTTTAGCGATTGCGCAAGAAGGCAAAGGGTGAAGGGAGCAGAAACACCACACCACCAATGTAGAAACGACACGTCACAGACACACAACCCTTTTGCAATCGCAAGCGCTCGTTTGAAGGCATCTGGAGCAATATATACACCCACACCGTATACTGTAATGATTTTGCCATCTATAAATTGAACATTGATCTTTTCTTCGCCAATCTTTTAAACATATCAGCTAACGTGATCAATCTTGAATAACGCCCGTTTTCTCTCCTCGTTTTCGGTCATTTATCTTGGTTTATAAGATAAACATGTTGAAGAGAAAGAGAGTAAGGGGAGGGGGGGAGAGGTGGAGATGAGAGGAGATGAAGAGAGTGAGAGGATCGAATTGCGAAATTAAAGCGTGCGCATTGGCGGCTGCTGCGCGATCTTATTCCTTGAAAGAAAGAAAAGATATTAGTTAAAAGAGAAGAGGGAGTGGGACTATTTTTTTTTTTTTTTTACCCCCTTTGGTTTACGAAAAGACGGCATCGTCGCCGCACCAGGAAGAGAGAGAGAGAACTTTATTTTTTTTAATTCTCATTTTTATTATATTTTCAGAAACAAGAGGTGATGCCGACAGAGTGTTTTTGCTCCGAGTTGTTGCTAGTGGTTGTGGATTAGTACCGAATCTTTTTTTTTAACACTGTGTCATTTTATTTAGTGACCGATCGAAGAGTGCAGGGTGTGGCTTCAAGGGATGAAATAAAAAAGGTACAAATTCCTTAATATTTTCTAGTAGTTATTTTTCAAGCATTATTCTCGCTAAAAAACGATTATTCTGTAAGTTTCTTTGCTTCTGGTTTATTTTTGTTGTTAATATACATATATATATAGAGAGAGAAAGTATTGGATTCATGTCAAAAATTCGATGTCGAGATTTTGATGGATCTTCGCGTTTTGAGATCCCCTGAATCCAAAAAAGTGGTTTTGGCGACATGGTCTGTCTGTATGACTGGGTTCAATTTAAAGCATGAAGGAATTGAGCGAGGAGGTTGAAATTTTATATTTAAGTTAGACACCCCCTGGATCGTGAAAATAAGGTCAAATTTATTTCACTTTATTTTCAATCCAGCAGTGTTTATTTATATTCTTATTAATTTTTTTTCTGGTCTCTGAGAAACAAGAATGTTGAATTAAATATACACAATTCCGTTTATTTACTTGACCACTTAAATCTACCCACAATATTAATTACAACTTATCTCAAATCTTATATCCTAAGTTCCAAAATTATTGGTGGTTTAAAAAAAAGTCTTTTTTTAATTTGTTTAAAGTCTTTTTTGGCATCTGGGACCTGAAGACCCTATTTATTTCAAAAGGGCCTTGGAAGCCTAATGGAATTTTAATTAAAAATTTATATTTATTAAAAAAATTTTATCAGTAGGCCTACATTTAGGCCTATATATTATTACAATTTTTTTAAATTTCACATTTGACATTTTGAAACCATCTTTTGTATTTTTCATGAATCCTATTTGATTAACGATATTTCTAATAGAAACATGGTCATATTTTTAATTATTTTTTAATTAAGAAATATAAGTATCTATTGTCTTTTTTTTAATTTACTTCCGCTGAATGTTTCTCTCTGAAGATGAAACCGAAACATCAAAATTTAGATTTTAATAAATAATAGCTACTAGTCTTTCTGTGTTCCTTTTCTATTCTCGTTTGCTTCATGTGAATATTTTTATTCCACTTCCTAAAAAACTAAAAATATTGATTAATTTTTAAAATACGAGCTAGCAAGGTGGCTGCTGTATTTAGCAATAAGAGGGAGCAAGCAGCCGGGAGAAGTTTTTACTAAACTTCCAAATTTGAGAATTTTCTACTTTACGGTAGCTAATTAAATAACAGTTCAGTTAGTGCTAAAGACTTTATTACCTAAGGAATTATTGTATATAAATAATTTTTCTTATACAGTATAACAATGCTTTACACTGTAACGAGACTGATGATGACCAGGCCCGTAAACAGGATTTTTTCGGGAGAGGGGGGGAGGGCTTGTAATTTTGCTCAATTCATTTAAAGCTTGAACAATGTTGGGATATCAACGTCTGTCCCAATAATCTTTAATTTTTTTTTTTAAATTTAAAAATGAATTTATTGTTATTATTAATCACATATTAATTAAGAAATTTTTAAAATAAGCTTAGATGATTTATTTAAAAACCAACTGACAAATTAGTTCAGCATTCTTGCAATAGATGGCAGACTAGTCTAACAGCCGATATAGTATTAGCCTATATCTGGCCTATATTTATATATTTTTATGCTTTTATAAAAGATACATAATATTTAATAACATTTATAAAGCATTTATTGTTAAAAGATCGATGAAAATCAACCAAATGCATTAAATATTATTAGCTACCATTCTGACATCTCTTGGCAAATTTTTGATTTACTTGATTTGTTGGGCATACTTTCATGACACACACTACGCCATCTTATCGGGAAAAACATGCGTAACCACTTCGCTCCCGTAGTCCCTTAATTCCTTTCTTATTGTTAATTTTTACTTTTTTACAGGAAAAACTTAAAAACATTAAATAATCAATTGATGGGATATCAATGAGTGTGATGTGGAGGTCAGCAGCCAGGAAGGTAGCTTCTATTTAATAAAACAGACTCCCTAAACAAAACGTTTCGGCTTATTTTAATCATCGTCTTATCTTATAAGACTTTACAACAATTGGCACAAAATTAGCCGAAACGTTGTGTTTAAGGAGTCTGTTTTATTAAATAGAGCAGGGGGTGGGCAAAAGCCGGCCCGCGGGCCGGATCCGGCCCTTTTGCTTACTTTATCCGGAACGTTGAAAAATCCCTTTTATGCGATTTTGTTGAAATCAACAGTATAAATAATCAAATATATAAATAATAGAGTATTATAATTTCGAAGAGGCGTAACCATATCACTACTTTTATGTACGCAACATACTAGGTCTGTTCGATTATAATCTTTCATTAACTGATTTATTTAATGACCATTAATTTAATATAATGGATCATATTTCTTTAAAAATTACGTAACATATTTTACTGGGCAAAAATTGTTCGCATGTACACCCAAGTAAGACAATTTATTATTACTATTATCTATTATTAACTGTCAAATTTCTTTGTCCAAATGCTTTAAAATGATACTTAGAGTGTTTTGCCTAAAAAAAACTTCTTGGGCAGGGAAAAACTCCACCCAAAACATTCGGGTGTGGAAAGCGTACGCGGTATAGTCCTGCGGCCCGGGAGACATTTTGAAAATTTCATTTTGGCCCGCGCTTAAAAAGTATTTGCCCACCCCTGAAATAGAGGCTCCCTTACTGGTTGCTGTGCTCCATATCACACTTATAAAATAATCAATTTGAAAGATCAAAATTAAGGAGGAGATTTGATGTTAGTGGATAAATAGGGACTAGATGTCTTGAAATTAGATGATAAATAATTTTTTAATTTTTCTTATTAACAAAAAATTTTGGATCCAATAAAAAATGTTAAAGCCTGCGGCCCGTGGCTCAGAGAAAAGACATTAGCTTCTCGTGCCTAGGGTCCTGGGTTCGCTTCCTGCCCCAAGTGAGAAAAAATTTATTTCATTTGAATTGGCTACCAATTATTTCAAATAAATGGGGTCTAAATGGCCTTAGATGCCGAAAAAGACCTTAAATAAAAAAAAAAAAAATGTTAAAAATCTTATTATGTTTCTCTTAAAGGCTAACTATTAAAATTAAAATTTCATTATTATAATTTTTTACATTCTCTTACCTATGTATATATGTAATATATATATAGAGAGAAAGTATTGGATTCATGTCAAAAATTCGATGTCGAGATTTTGATGGATCTTCACGTTTTGAGGTCCCCTGAATCCAAAAAAGTGGTTTTCGCGACATGGTCTGTCTGTGTGTGTGTGTGTGTGTGTGTGTGTGTGTGTGTGGGGTTGAACAAAATCGGCCAAAGAGTACTAGTACTTTACTGATGCACTTTTTCAGTTTTTTTTCGACTTTCTCTAAATTTGCTCCATCGATTTTTTTTTAAATTCAAAAAATCAATTATATTTTAGATCTTCAATAAAATGTATATTCTCATTTTGTGATTGAAATCTTCTGAAGACCACTTTACTCTTGTACTCCATAGAAAAGATAGGAGAAATGGTTGCCATGGTAACAAAAATATATTTTCCCATACTTATAAATTTTACATCTTGAATTCAATTGTACCCTACTGTCGGAAACTAAATACATGTCGACACAAAAAATCTGGGGAGACAAGCACAGAACACAACTTTCGATTACCGAAGGTAAGAGAAAGTTGTGTGCTGTGCGCCAGTCACACCAGATTTTTTTTTTTTTTTTTTGAATAGCTCATTTTATAAAATTTATTTTCCGTACCTGAGTTTAAGGTTCAGTTTTAAAATGAACCATAAATGAAGTTATTTTCTTATATACGCACTCTTAATAATGGTTTTGAAGTAATACAATTAAACTGAACTGGAGAGAGGTAAAATATTTTATAGCTAACAAAGAATGTTTATAGTTTAGTAATAAAGTTTTTGTCTAGTCTAACAACTTACTTTTAGCTATTTTTGAGTTTATGATCAGTGGGATAGGATAGTTTCATTTATATCAAATGCAAGTAAAACGCGTTTTATTTAGAGGCTTAAAAATTATTAATCTCAAGAAGATTCACATTAGATTTAGAAAAAAAAAATTTATGTGTGATGTAAAAAAAAAAATGGTTAAAATAAAAAATATGACTAACTTAAAAAAAGAAAAAGTAACCAATTTAAATAAAGAGAGAAAGAGATAGATAATTATTTTTTATATTAAAAAAAAACTTTTTAAAGTGAAACTTTTATTTGATGGCCTCAAATTTTTCGCCCTTCTTATCAGCATGTCGCGTTACAACCCGTGACGTCACAAGCCGTGACGTCACTGGCCACTCACACCAGGTTTCTTTAATACCCTTTCGACATTTATATTTCATCACAATATAAATAAAATATATAAATCAAAATTGATTTTTTAATTTTTACATCCTAGTCGGGGAAAAATTTTGAGTTTTCAATTGAAGCGTCTATGTGTTTGCCTAGCATACAGGCGACATCTTGACTGATAAATAGAGAGCGGAAAAAAAGTCTTTCGACTTTTGCCAATTTTGAGACTTATCCAGATTTTCTTTAGATATCTTCATTGATCTCACAAAGAGAAACGTTTTTTGATTTTTTCAAAAGCAACTTTTGCATCTTTTTTGACGCTTTTTGTCTCTCAGAGATTTTTTTTTTTTTAAAGCGACTTTTATGACGACTTATTTCAAATTTTTTAATATAATATGCTTTTTTAATTTTGCATTTCTGGCTACTGAGGCCATTTAGTGTTTTTTTTTTATATATAGAGGAAAGTACCCAAATACGGACCCCTGCCCTAATGTGGACCCCCATGGTTATTGTCTCTGATTAGTGCTGAAACTTAGCGAAAGACAGTGTAAATACTAGTGCAAGATTCCACCCCAAAGTAGAAGAGCCCTAACGTCACCTGCTCTAGTTGTTTACTTGACAGTTAGCCATTACGTGTTTTGGCAAAATTAAAAGTTTTTGTGAGTGCTCAGTTTTTTTTAATTGGACGCGATAAGTGACAGGTAAGCCTTCCAACCCTTATATATTCTTAAATGGTAATGTTGAAGGAATCATGTGACCATGTAATTATTTCCAATGTGATGTTTTTTTTATCAAATATGGCGTTTTGAAAATGCAGAAGTGAGGTGCCTAAAACGGACCCCCAAAAGTTGCCTAAACTGGACCCCCTACATAATGTGTGATGTTTTATGTAATACTTTTATGTAAACTTCTACCCCTTATAAACCCCTTATAAAACCCAATGTTGAAGTATTTACCTTGACTTTTCACATTTTCAACATTACTTTTTTTCAATTTTCACATTTATTTTTATTTTTTTTTTTCAATCACATTTTCAATTTTTACATTAAAAAATGTTAAAATAAAAAAATATATTTTTTGTCAAACCGTTCTATAATTGTTTTTCAGATTTATTCCCTTTCCTAGTTCAGTAAATTAAGTTTTTGGTCATTTTACCCAGGGGTCCAGTTTAGGCAACCTTTTTTGAAAATCACCAAAGTGTAAGTTTTAAAAAAAAATTGTTACCCCTGCAATTTATACATATATATTTGCCATAAATAAATTACCAATAGTACATCACATAGTAAAGTAAATATTACATAGCTTTAAAACAGGTTTTTTCAATAATTTATATACTTTATACTATAAAAACAAAATGGGGGTCCGAATTTGGAGTACTTTCCTCTATAATTTATTTATGGACTTTTTCGCTATGTGAGGCCATTTAGACTCTGTTCCTATTTATTTCAATCTAGCTCTGAGCCACAGGTCGGTTTATAAATTTTACATCTTTTTTAGTCTTTTCGGCATCTTAGGGCCCTATAGACTTTAAAGATACAAAATTACTTATATACGGTATATTAGGGGGTCCAGGCACATTTATTTATACTATTTGGTATCCAAATGATCTAAATAAATATTCATCGAACTGCCTGGGATACATGACCTCATTGCCCTCGGGCCTTGGTGTAGCGTGTTGGCTTTCTAATCCAAGGGTCGCGGGTTCGGACCCCAGGCAGTCCGATTAATTTATTTAAGCCATTTGAATACCAAATGTACTAATGAATTTAATTAATTTATTTATTTAATTATATTCTAAAGAGCTCTGCCATATTTTCGGTTATCGAAAGATAAGCTTTCTCATTTCTTTTATTTTTTAGATTTATTTATTTTTAAATTATCCTTACCGCCCAAATAAATGGACTGTTTGTTAAAGAATATAAAATATTTTTTTATTTTAGAGAGAAGAACTGCATCAATTTGCAGTAGTATAGAATAAAAGACACATCACCTTTGTTTTTTTTACTTTCTCTTACCTATGTATATATGTAATATATATATAGAGAGAAAGTATTGGATTCATGTCAAAAATTCGATGTCGAGATTTTGATGGATCTTCACGTTTTGAGGTCCCCTGAATCCAAAAAAGTGGTTTTCGCGACATGGTCTGTCTGTGTGTGTGTGTCTGTGTGTCTGTGAACAAAATATCTCAAGAACGAAAAGAGCCAGGAGGTTGAAATTTTATATTTAAGTTAGGCACCCCCATGGGACGTCACACGAAGCTTTTGAACAAAATCGACCAAAGAGTACTAGTACTTTACTGATGCACTTTTTCAGTTTTTTTCGATTTTCTCAAAATTTGCTCCAACGATTTTTTTTAAAATTCAAAAATCAATTATTTTTTAGATTCTCTTTAAAATGTATATTCTCATTTTGTGATTGAAATCTTCTGAAGACTACTTTACTCTTGTTCTCCATAGAAAAGATAGGAGAAATGGTTGCCATGGTAACAACATATAAATATTTTGCCATACTTATAAATTTTACATCTTGAAAATCGAATGTACCCTACTGTCGGAAACTAAATACATGTCGACACAAAAAATCTGGTGTGACAAGCACAGTACACAACTTTCGATTACCGAAGGTAAGAGAAAGTTGTGTGCTGTGCGCCAGTCACACCAGATTTTTTCTTTATTTTTATTCAAACCCTCAGCGAGGTTTCGGTTGCCAATGTGATCTTCAAGTATTAACGACTGAAACGTCGCTGTGGTTTTGAAAAGAATAAAGAAAAAAAAAACAAAGCTGCTGTGTCTTTTATTCTATCCAACTAAAATATATTTCGTAACTACTAAAATTGTAATACTCTGAATATTTTTTATTTTATTTTTTGAATTTCGGCGTGGGAGGGGATGGATTGGTCCTCCCCCTTCCCGTCCCCGTCTTCCACTTTGCTCAAATACAATCAATTTACATAGATTCTATGTTGATCTCATAATTATTAATTAAGACGAATTAACAGATATATTTTCCTTATTTTTGATATGTATAATAGTCTACTAGTATAAAAGTATTGTTGACACAACTAAGCTTATATATTTTTAATTAAAAAAAATCACCGGCTTTTGATTTTCAACAAGAGTTTCATCATTGTCAGAGAGCCAACAACTAAACAGATAAATTTAGCCTAAATGAATTCAAATTTTGTTAGAACCGCCTGGGCATAGATTAATTGATACTTGCTCTCCTCTACACCCCTGCAGCCCCGTCAGAAGAGAGAATAGGCGACTCTTCCTTATCGTTGTGGACTTTGTATTAATCAAAAGTTACGTCTCGTTGTCATCTCGTGTTAATATCTTAATATTCATTAATCATCCCGGTATCGCAAGTGAAATGTTGGTTGGCATCTATCTTAACTAGACTGGCCTGATAGAAAAGCATCCATTGCCACTTGGTGTGTATAAACCATGCCAAACTATAGCAACTTTTCTTATTAGATGCCCGAGGATCGTTCATCATCGAGAAGGCCTAGACTAGTGAAGGAGTGGGGGGAGTAAAAACATGATTAGACGGGGATCCACCAAAAAGAGGGTCTGCCAAATATAAGATTATAAATTTCAATTTTCAACTTCCCAATTGGAGAAGTTTTTATTGGAATTTATATTTAATAGAAAAACAAAGTACTAGAGTCCAAATTCCAGCAATATTCTCTTTCTATTCAGTTATTAGTATCAGAATTGAAACGTTGTGATTACTCTGAAGAGTAACATTCATGGGAATAATAATGAGGGTGGGTTCCCATTTCCTTCCTCAAAAAGAGTTGAACTTGTCAACTCGGGATTATAAGCTTAAGTGCTTTGTCCCCTCGGCTAATCGCCCCTATTTAAAACTGAGAAAGACACAAGGGAGTCCGCTTCTTTCATAAAAATATTTTTTATTTTTAAATACAATACATGCATCCCAAAGAAAAATAAGTAGTCTAATTTTTTTCACTGTTTAATTTTTATACTATATTACAATATAACAATATAGGCAACTTGCCATGGGAATAATTCTAATAAGAAAAAATCAGGTGTGACTGATCGCACCTAAGTTGCCGAAAAGATTGTGTGAATGAGAAAAAAGTAAGTTAAAAAAAAAAAAAAAAATTAGTCCAAAAATTAATAAATTTTTCTAGAAAAAAATAAAAACTATTTAATGAAATAATCAAAAATAATCCGTAAACTTTAAAAATACTTAAAATGATAACTATCAATAATACAAGTATACCAAAAAAAAAGGAGAAGCAAGCAGCTCCCTTCTCCTTTTTATTTTTATTATCAAATATAACAGCCACTTCATCTCTTCAATACAAATATACCTTTTACTTATTATGTTATGATTCGTCTTATCGAGTTAAATATTTTAACTCTTTTGGAAATACTGTAGACGAATTAATTACAATTCTAACTTCTCTTGGTTAAAGTATTTCAATTTTAGTATTGATTTTATAGCTAGTTAATTGATGTAGTAGAAGGAGAATAAAAAGAGAGAGCTGCTAATTATATTTTCATTTATTTTTCTCTCAGTGCTGACGTTTCGGTCCAGCTTCATCCTCTGAAGATATGTCAGCACTGAGGGAAAAATAAACGAAAATATAATTAGCTGCTCTCTCTTTTTATTATTCTCCTTCTACTATATTTTATAATAGTAAAAGTTTAATTTGTTTAAAATCACGAAGTCTCTTGATTTTGGTTCTCGTTCTGGAGTAATATTGGAGAAGGGAGGAGAAAATATTCCTTCCCATACTATATTAAAATATTCTTATTATTGATAAAAGCTTATGCATTCAATTTTACTTTTTTATTTACAAAAAATTTGCCTGGTTTTTTTATGCTTTTGAGTGTATATATTTATTTTAGTAATTAACAGAGAGAACAACAATTCATTTCAATGAAATTTAATTTAAGAGAAATAACGCAAGTTGTTGAACTAGTTTAGAATTAGTATGGACTTCTAATGTATAAATGTAATTGTGTTGTAAACGTTGAGCAGCTTTGTCTGCCAGCCTCCATCTTAAATGTCCGGCGGCCCTTTAGAGGGCGGGTCTTTGGCCTCTGACCAGGCTGGACCCTTCTGGCCCTTTTGGTCTCCCCATCGGCCTTTAAGCCCTACACCACTCGCCAATCAATAGGCAACCAGTCCTCTCTCTCTCTCTCTCTCTTCTCTCTCTCTCTTTCTCTCTCCTTCTCGCATTCAATTCAATTCTCCAAGTTGGGCTTTTGCTAGTCACATCGCCCCTTCGATCAAGGTCCATGACACCCTCAAAACACCAAAAGCAAACACTTTGACTTTCTCTCTCTCTCTTTTTCTCTTTTTTAAAAAAATGGCGGACTAAAAGTAAAAATAAATAAATCAATTTTAAATAACAGGAAGTTCTAATGTTTTGAACCTGCCTTTTCTCGAATCAACTAGTTTCACAGCCACTATACTTCTATTCATTTGAAATATTGCAGCTCTATTATCAACAGAATTTATAATGAATATAAAACATCTGATCATCAAATACTGTGACCACCTCAATGAAGTGATACGTGAGTTGACAAGATACATCATTAAAATCCAAAAAATACATAATAGTATTTTCTTCTTAAACAGATGTAAATTTCACAATATTATACCTAAATCTATTGAAAGACATTTCTAGTTTGATTATATTAAGAAATTTTTCTGTCATGTGCACGAGACGTTTTCATTATAATATATTCATATGTACATGTACTGTATCATTAATGACCACCTTTATGCAACATTTCGATGTAAGCTTTTTTCGCCACAATGTGTTTTTTATAACTATTATTAGATATCGAAAATTAATTATTTTAAAATAAATGTAGGCCTACATTTTTAGTCGGACTGATGATTAGATAATAAATTTGTCTCGAAACGTCTCCGGGATCGGTAAGCTTATAAAGGCTTTTTATTTGGCTGAAACTGCGCTTTCTCCAATCATTTATTTAAATTGATTTGTAGTAAATTCAATTTAAATAAATTTTTTCGCTTGGGACGGGATGCGAACCCGCGACCCATAGTATAAAAGGCGAGGACTATTTTGTTTCTGATTAGTTAATTGTTAAAATTTTTTAATTGAATTATTTATCCAATCGACAATTTTCTTTGTTTTATATTAAAAAAAAAAAAATCTGGTGTGACTGGCGCACAGCACCCAACTTTCTCTTACCTTCGCTAATCGAAAGTTGTGTACTGTGCTTGTCACACCAGATTTTTTGTGTCGACATGTATTTAGTTTCCGACAGTATGGTACATTCGATTTTCAAGATGTAAAATTTATAAGTATGGCAAAATGTTTATATTTTGTTACCATGGCAACCATTTCTCCTATCTTTTCTATGGAGTACAAGAGTAAAGTGGTCTTCAGAAGATTTCAATGACAAAATGAGAATATACATATTATAGATAATTTAAAAAATAATTGATTTTTGAATTTAAAAAAAAATCGTTGGAGCAAATTTTGAGAAAATCGAAAAAAACTGAAAAAGTGAATCAGTAAAGTACTAGTACTTTTTGGTCGATTTTGTTCAAAAGCTTCGTGTCACGTCCCATGGGGGTGTCTAACTTAAATATAAAATTTCAACCTCCTAGCTCTTTTCGTTCTTGAGATATTTTGTTCACACACACACACACGACAGACACACACCCACACACAGACAGACCATGTCGCGAAAACCACTTTTTTGGATTCAGGGGACCTCAAAACGTGAAGATCCATCAAAATCTCGACATCGAATTTTTGACATGAATCCAATACTTTCTCTCTATATATATATTACATATATACATAGGTAAGAGAAAGTAAAAAAAATAGAGAATCAAACAAAATGTAAAAAATAAGAAATGGAAAAATTTTAAACAGTCAAGAAGAAAGAAAATACAAATATGAGTTATTAGGTACTTTTTTCTATTCAAAAGACTTCTTTAATTTACTTCTTTCTGGAATTTTTTTTTTTTTATAATTAATTAATGTCTTTTCGGCATCTCAGGCTTATTTATTTTAATTAATGGATAACTAGGAGGTCTATAATTTGCATAAATTGTATCGCTCAGAACAGGAAGGCAACTACTGACCCTTTGATCATTAAGCAAAATGTTTTCCTCTGTCAGAAGCACGCCTTACAAGCAATTACATTTCTTAAAGTGAATATACAGTAGTTGTAAGCCATTTGGTATCCAAATGGCTTAAATAAAATCATCGGACTGCCTGAGGTCCGAACCCGTAACTTTTGGTATACGAGGTTAGCACGTTAACCCCTACACCAAGTCCCAAGGGCTAGAATTCAAAATGTAAAATTTATAAACATGCAAGAATATTTATATTTTGTTACCATATTTCCTATTAAGTACAAGAGTAAAGTGAGCTTCAAACAATTTTGAGAGTACATTTGAAAGAGCATCTAAAAAATAATTGATTTTAGAATTTTAATCAAAATCGTGATAGCGATTTTTGAGAAAATTAAAAAAAAAAACTGAAAAAGTACACCAATAAAGTACTAGTACTCTTTAGCCGATTTTGTTCAAAAGCTTCGTGTCACGTCCCAGGGGAGGTTCCTAACTATAAATATAAATATAAAAATTAAAATTAAATATACAAATTCAACACTAGGTTATTTGTTTCAAAGGTTTTATTAATTAAAAATTAACACTTGATACGTATTTCGACAATTTCTTGTCATCATCAGAAGTGATTACATTCTAACTTCTGATGATGACAAGAAATTGTCGAAATACGTATCAAGTGTTAATTTTTAATTAATAAAATCTTTGAAACACATAACCTAGTGTTGAATTTGTATATTTAATTTTAATTTACAAAATGTTTCAACGAGAACCAACGGTCGAAAGTTTAAATCTTATAAATATAAAATTTCAACCTCCTAGTTCTTTCCGTTCCTGAGATATTTTGTTCACATACTCACACACAGACAGACCATGTCGAGAAAACCATTTTTTTGGATTCAGGGGACCTCAAAACGTGTATAAGATGACTCCTACCGGGATCGAAAATGACAAGACCAATAGCTCTAAAATCAGTTAATAAAATTTTATAAACCTGAATTTGAAGAATGTTGTTTGGTATTTTGCAGGTCCTTAGATTGTCATCCACTCATGGAGGTTTCCTGGTTGATAGCCGACCCACGTTGAGCATTGTGAAGGCCGTCGTTGGCGGTCGGAGGGCGGCAATGGGCCGCCAGGCGTGGCTTACTAACGCCGCGCCCCGAGCCGTCGCAGCCTCCCTTCTCGTCGCCTCTCTGAAACAACACAGCATTCAAGCACTATTTGAAAAAAAAAAAAATACAAATCTGGAAAGATTTTGAATTTTTAATTAAAATTTTTATTTTATCCTTTATTTCTCCTTCTGGAGAGAACATTGTAATTTACATAAATAAATTTTGACAAGGACAATTATTACACTACTAAAATTTGCTCTGAAAGAATGTTTATAAAAAAATCTGGTGTGACTGGTCGCACAGCACACCTCGGTAATCGAAAGTTGTGTTCTGTGCTTGTCACACCAGATTTTTTTGTCGACATATATTTAGTTTCCGACAGTAGCGTACATTCGAGAGATGTAAAATTTATAAGTATGGGAAAATATTTATATTTTGTTACCATGGCAACCATTTCTCCTATCTTTTTCCTATGAAGTACTTACAATTGTTAGTAAAGTGTGCTTCAAAAGATTTCAACGGCAAAATGAGAATATATATTTTAAAGATAAATGATTTTTTTGAATTTTAATCAAAATCGTTGGAGCGAATTTTGAGAAAATTAAAAAAGTGCATCAGTAAAGTATTAGTACTTTTTGACTGATTTTGTACAAAAGCCTAGTGTCACGACCCATGAGGGTACCTAACTTAAATATAAAATTTCAACCTCCTAACTCTTTTCGTTCTTGAGATATTTTGTTCACAGACAGACAGACACACAGACAGACCATGTCGAGAAAACTACTTTGGATTCAGAGGACCTCAAAACGAGTATATCCATCAAAATCTCGACATCGAATTTAATACTTTCTCTCCTTATATATTAACATATACAGAGAGAGAAAGTATTGGATTCATGTCAAAAATTCGATGTCGAAAAAATTCTATTTTGAGATTTAATATTTAAATTCGTTATTTTTATTTAGGAGAGAGAGGTTTAAACCAATGGCAGCTGTAATCTGTAGTTTTTTTTTTTTTTTTTAAAGTTCATCTCTGATTATGCATGTTCAGGTTTCAAATTACCATGTGTTGACAGTGTCGGAATATCTCCACTATTCATTTATAAATATACATGTCTGATAGCCTTCCTACTGAAGAAAGGAACTAGATCATCCTGGCTAGAGCATTTCGAGTTTGACTGGTCAACATTTTAGTCGAGGGCCTGAAGGGCGTGATGACATGACCGCACGCGTGTCCAGGTGTCTGTCTCACCCCCAATGACCACCCCGCGCACGATGAAAAATGGGGCATTATGGCTTGTCGCTCCAAAGCACAAACCAGTTATGAATATTAATCAAATTTGACAAAATAAACTAATTCAGAAATTTTAGAAGATTTTTTATCAGATAAGCTTTTATGTATTTATTTTTTTGGCATCTGAGGCCATTTAGACAACGTCCCCATTTTTCTAAATTATTGTTAGAGCCATTCTACACGAGCGTTTTCAACCGCACGCGTTAGGAACGCTCGAACGGCAGCTAACGTTCAAAACATTCAGAACGCCCGTGCAGAAGATCTCATTTAAAGTGCGCGTCTTGAAAAGCCGTTAAAAGACGATTTACTACCGAGTTACTCTAGGCGGCAAGAGATGGCGTTAGATTTTCCCATAGGGATACAAGGGATTTTTCATTTAATTTGAAAGATTCCAGCTAATTAATTAATGGTAAAAAATTAATTATTTTTTAACACAATGGTTACTAATTTAATTATCTATAAGATATAGAGCGAATTTTTTAAAAATATCTTTTCTTTAATGCGATTAATCTTTAAAAAAAACATTTATTTTTTCGAAAATCAAAAAAGGGCTTCTACAAGTTGAAGATATTTTAAATAACTTTAATTTAAAAAAAAATTTGAGGTCGATAGCTTCAAAATTGTGGCCGCTGGAAACTCCCAAAATTATCACCCCGAGACGCGCACCTTAAACTCCTTAGTTCTGTTTGACTCGCCGTTAGAAACGCTTGAGATTTTCTAATAAATTTGGCTTACGTCCTAAATAAATATTTTATATCATGGTTTCCTTCCTTCTCTTGTTATTGCAATCTTTGTGTTACATAAAGATGACCAGAGTTCCGGCATAATTTCGTCTATATAGTCAAATTTTGTTTGATTTTGAATGTTATTGTTTCCAAAGGTTGCTTTATGAAATCTCTTGTAACTTTGATTTGACTTTGAATAAAAAAAAAATTCCTCATTAAGATTCAGTGTATTGAAATATTTTTTAGAGGGTGACTAACAACAGTATTATAAGGGTGTTTCCTATATATTTATCTTGGCTGCATTTTTTTTCTAAAGCACCCCATACACACCAGACTCTTGAACGCGAGCGGCGATTTTTCACCACACACGCGAACGAGCCTGGCTCACGAGCCCGCCTCGGCTCGCCTTCAAACAAGCCAAATCCGCCAAGCCAAAAATAAAATAAAATACGAACGAGCCCGATCCGTGAGAGCCCATACACTTGCGGATCTGCCCCCGAGCCGAGCAGAAGGCCCAGACAGATCTGTCCCGGATCGGCTCGTGAGAACCCACCAGTGGCGGATCCAGAGGAGTTTCTCGGAGGGGGTTATCTGGTGTGACTGGTCGCGCAGCACACAATTTTTTCTTATAATCGGTAATTTAAAGGTGCATTCTGTAGGTGTTTACCAGAAATACAAATCAAATTTTTAAGTATTAGTTTTTAAAATTTTATTTTAAAAATACAATTTTTTTTCCCCAAAAAAATATTTTTCTCCAAATCTCGGGGGAGGGGGGGAGTGATTATCCACTTTACCGCCCCCCCCCCTTGTATCCTTGTATCCGCCCTTGGAATCCACACACTTGCGGATTTGGCTCATTTGGAGGCGAGCCGAGCCGGGCTCGTGTGCAAAAGCCCGGCATCTAGGGGCGCTTAACTTTCAGTCCTAACAACAATATATCAAAATATAATATGTAAGATATATATAAGATAATTATAATTTTTTTTTTAAAGAAAATGTCATTTGTCAATATTATTTGAGTTCAAATATAAATGTTTAAGAAATTCAGGATAATGAGTTACTCCTTTTTAGAGAAATATATTGATTTATTTAATACTCAAAGTAAGGAGTAATGATGCCTCTTTCAGTTGTCATCTCTTGCAATATAGGTAATATGAATTGAGAATGGAAAATCTTCTCTCAATCAGAGTAAGTTTAAAATTAAAAGCGACAATAAAATTGCAAGTGCCTTGTCCGATCTGGAGCAATGAACGAAAAATGCCACTACTCATTAAATAAAATTTTTATTAGATCTATATCTAGTCAAGACTCTTATTGTAAGCCCTTTTTTCTTTTATTTCCTAAAATAAATATATTATTCTTATTCTTCCTGGTCCTTCGGCAATTATAGTTCTCCGAACATTATGCAAAACAAAAAAATCCCCTCTTCTACCTCTCCTTCCCCAGTAGAAATTTTTTTTGCATATAATTTTACCCAAATCAAACTGACAAAAAGGGACAAAATATAGCAACCGGAACAAAATTACAAACTGGTCTGGATACGGACTCAGGCTGGGGTTTTTTTTTTATTGGGAGGAATCATAACCAAAGAGAGGCTCCGGAGGGCCTGGCAACGGAGAAGAGCAAAAAGTCATCACAATCATTGCCGTTAAGTAATGGGAAAGCTCTGTAAGGTGACCCCGAGTAATCAGTGTGTGTAACGTCCCCCGGTAGCCATTGATATTATTGTATTTTAATTATTTAAATAAATTAATAACCTCTAATTGGCCTCAGTAGCCGAAAAGGGTTTAAAAAAATCTGGTGTGACTGGCGCACAGCACACAATTTTCTCTTACCTTCGGTAATCGAAAGTTGTGTTCTGTACTTGTCACACCAGATTTTTCTGTCGACATATATTTAGTTCCCAACAGTACGGAACATTTGAATTCAGATGTAAAATTTATAAGTATGGGAAAATATTTATATTTTGTTACCATGGCAACCATTTCTCCTATCTTTCCTATGAAATACAAGAGTAAAGTGGTCTTCCGAAGATTTCCAATGGCAAAATGAGAATATACATTTTAAAGAGCATCTAAAAAAATAATTGATTTTTGAATTAAAAAAAAAAAAATCGTTGGAGCAAATTTTGAGAAAATCGAAAAAACTGGAATACTACACCAGTAAAGTACTAGTACTTTTGGGACGATTTTGATCAAAAGTTTATTTTCACGCCCTAGGTGGGTGTCTAACCCAAATATAAAATTTCAACCTCCTAGCTCAATTCCTTCATGCTTAAAATTGAACAGACACTCACACACCCACAGACAGACCATGTCGCGAAAACCACTTTTTTGGACTCAGGGGACCTCAAAACGTATATATCCATCAAAATCAAATTTGACATATATAGGTAAGAGAAAGTAAAAAGTAATAAAAGAAAAGAAAAATTCTATTATAGTCAGTGGTAGTCAGTCTATTCCCCCAACAGCACAAAATATTGCAGCAATGTTGCAGAAACATTGCGAATCTTGGCAACATTGCAGCGGCAATATTCCAAACTAGCAATATTGCTGTTTGAGCTGCAATATTGCATCAATGTTGCCGCAATATTGTCAACATTGAGCAAGATTGCAATATTCCGTGCTGTGTGGGTTAGTTTGCCAATTCTCTCTTCAGAATAGAAATTAATTTAATATTGTTCTTGGGCTGTTGAGTTATATCAAGAGAGATTGGTTCAAAAAACACGAGTAAAAAAAAGAAAAACTTTGGCTGCTAGTCTCTGCGTCTGGAGTCCTTCCTTGATAGAAATTAATTTACACTTCCGTATATTAAATTGTTACTAAACTCGCACCACTCATCTCATTCATGGGGGGAAGAGGACGTTAATAATTGAAAAATAAAATAACCAAAAGAAAGAGTTGAAAATAATTATGATATGACAAAAAACTTACCTAAAATGAGAGATATTTCGACAAAACTTTTCATCACAATTTTATAGACGTTGCTCGTGAGAGGGAGCAAACACTAAATAATCATAATTCGGGAGCTCATCTGGAGGAAAATGGAATGGAAGGCTGCCCGCGGGACCTCTGTGCCCCTGGGGGCACCTTTTTAATTTGTAAATCTATTGCAAAACCCTCCCCACCCCATCCCGGACGGTAAACAAGAGAATAGAAAGGGTTGCACTCAGGTAAGCAAGGAAAAGACCCTACTGGTCAGTAACAACCCTTTGGCAACCCAATGACCAGGGGTCAAAGAGAGACCAGCTGGTGTTGATGTCATTAAATGTGTAATAGATGAAGTGTTGGCAAAGCAGTCGAGGTAGCGGGGGTCAAACGCGGATGATATTGTTAAACACGAATTCTTATCTTATAAACAAGAAGATATAGTTTATAGGTGATAGATATAGAATATAATAAGAGCCTCTCCGTTTCGTTAAAATTTAAAACGTTTCGGAGAAATTTTATTCATCCATCTTCAATCAGAGGGAATTGAGACTAGATATAGTTTATAATTTTTTTTCTTTATTTATTTAAGATCTTTTTCGGCAACGGAGGCCGTTTTTGGACCTGTCTC